>WNGS01127757.1:19851-34719 GCA_020271785.1 Procambarus virginalis | reverse complement strand
ACCTTACCTTGAGGTTACCTTGAGGTGCTTCCGGGGCTTAGCGTCCCCGCGGCCCGGTCATCGACCAGGCCTCCTGGTTGCTGGACTGATCAACCAGGCTGTTGGACGCGGCTGCTCGCAGCCTGACGTATGAGTCACAGCCTGGTTGATCAGGTATCCTTTGGAGGTGCTTATCCAGTTCTCTCTTGAACACTGTGAGGGGTTTGCCAGTTATGCCCCTTATGTGTAGTGGAAGCGTGTTGAACAGTCTCGGGCCCTGATGTTGATAGAGTTCTCTCTCAGAGTACCAGTTGCACCTCTGTTTTCAACGGGGGTATTCTGCACATCCTGCCATGTCTTCTGGTCTCATGTGATGTTATTTCTGTGTGCAGGTTTGGGACCAGCCCCTCTAATATTTTCCATGTGTAAATTATTATGTATCTCTCCCGCCTGCGCTCAAGGGAGTACAGATTTAGGCTCTTTAGTCGGTCCCAATAGTTTAGATGTTTTACCGAGTGGATTCTAGCAGTAAAGGATCTCTGCACGCTCTCCAGGTCAGCAATTTCTCCAGCAGTGAAAGGGGCTGTCATTGTGCAGCAGTACTCCACTCTAGAGAGCACAAGCGTTTTGAAAAGTATCATCATCGGTATAGCATCTCTAGTGTGAAAAGTTCTTGTTATCCAACCTGTCATTTTTCGTGCAGTTGTGACGGCTACTTTATTGTGTTCTTTAAAGGTAAGGTCTTCCGACATGAGTACACCCAGATCCTTTACATTGCCTTTTCGTTCTATGTTATGATTTGTCTGAGTTTTGTACGTGGTTTCCGTTTTTATATTTTCATTTTTTCCATAGCGCATGAGCTGGAACTTATCTTCGTTAAACACCATATTATTTTCTGTAGCCCATAGAAAGACCTGATCTACATCTGACTGGAGGTTTGCCGTGTCCTCTATGTTGCCTACTCTCATGAAGATCCTAGTGTCATCTGCAAAGGATGATACAGTGCTATAGGTTGTGTTCTTGTCTATGTCCGATATGAGGATGAGAAAAAGTACTGGAGCAAGCACAGTACCCTGGGGGACTGAGCTCTTAACGGTTGATGGGCTGGATTTTATTTTGTTGACTATTACACATTGGGTTCTGTTGGTCAGGAAATTGTAGATCCATCTGCCTATTTTTCCGGTAATTCCTTTTGAGCGCATTTTATGTGCAATAACACCATGGTCACATTTATCAAAAGCTTTTGCGAAATCTGTGTAAATTACATCAGCGTTTTGTTTGTCTTCCATAGCATCTAATGCCATATCATAGTGGTCCAGCAACTGCGACAGGCAAGAGCGCCCTGTTCTGAAACCATGTTGTCCGGGGTTATGGAGATGCTGTGATTCCATGTATTTTGTGATCTTACTTCTTAGCACTCTCTCAAAAATTTTATGATGTGCGATGTTAACGCTATCGGTCTGTAATTTTTTGCCTCTGCCTTATTTCCTCCTTTATGAAGTGGTGCTATCTCTGCTGTTTTTAGTATATCAGGAATAACGCCAGTATCTAGGCTTTGTCTCCACAGAATGTGGAGGGCCTGCGATAGTGGTTTTTTACAGTTCTTGATGAATATGGAGTTCCAAGAATCCGGGCCTGGTGCAGAGTGCATAGGCATACTGTTTATGGCTTCTTCAAAATCCAGTGGGGATAGGGTGACGTCTGATATATGATTTGATGTTGGTATCATATCCATGAAAAATTCATTTGGGTTATCGATCTTTAGTGCGTTTAATGGCTCGCTGAAAACAGTCGTACTGCTTCCTCAGTAGCTCGCTCATTTCTTTGTTGTCATCGGTGAAAGTTCCATCTTCCTTTCGCAGGGGCCCGATACTAGATGTGGTTTTTTATCTTGATTTTGCATAGGAGAAAAAATATTTCGGGTTTCTCTCTATTTCACTGATGGCCTTTTGCTCTCTTTGCCTCTCTGCCTCTCCTGGGTTTTGTATGATTCTTGTAGCTTGAGTTCAATTTTTCCTATTTCGCTACCTAACCTTCTTCGCCGTTCCTGAGATAGGGTGCGACTCTCAAGTTGTTCCGCGATTCGTTTTCTTCGCCTATATAGGGAACGACGTTCTCGTTCCAATCTGCATCTCTTCCTCTTTTTTCTTAGGGGGATGCGGTTTGTACATATTTCTAGTGCTACTGAGCTTATTTTTTCCAGGCACTGGTTCAGGTTCGCATTTTCTAGCTGTTCTTCCCAGTTTATTTCTGTGAAGTCCTGGTTTATTTGCTCCCAGTTTATCTGTTTATTATTGAAGTTGAATTTGCTGAAATCTCCTCCACCGGGAATCTGGACTGGTTTTGAAGGTCTATTCCCCATGGTTGTCATAACTTCAATTAAGTTGTGATCTGAGTAACAGGTATTTGTAATCATTATGTTCCTGATCAATTCATCATTATTAGTGAAAATGAGGTCCAGCGTGTTCTCCTTCCTAGTTGGTTCTACTATTTGCTGGTTTAAGGCAAACCTGTCGCACATCCGTAGCAGGTCATTTGCATGTGCCTGTTCATTAAGGCTACTTCCTGGTATTCTTTCTGATATTACTGTATTAGCCAGGTGCTTCCATTTCAGGTGCCGTAGGTTGAAGTCCCCAAGCAGAATGATGTTCGGAGCTGGATTTATGAGGTTTTCCAAGCAGTGTTCTATTTTCATTAGTTGGTCTTTAAACTGCTGAGGGTTTGCCTCCGGTGACTTATATACAAGGACAATAACTACATTTAGGATCTCAATTTTGATTATCAGCACTTCTACCATATCATTTGAGGTGTTTAGCAGCTCAGTACAGATGAGTGTGTCTTTGATGTATAGGCTGACCCCACCCTGAAGCCGGTGTTTCCTATCACATCTGAAAAGATTGTACTCTGAGATCCATATTTCACCATCATGATAGTCCTTTGTGTGGGTTTCTGTTAGGGCTGCAAACACTGCATTTGCCTCATGAAGGAGACCATCTATAAAGTGAACTTGTTGGATTTGCGTGTTTTTATACCTTGAATGTTGGCAAATATAAATGATGTTATCGTGGTAGTGGAAGTGCCGGATGCCTTACTTGGTGTTAATATCTGAGGCTCCGGCAAGGAGGCCACTGTGTTTGCGTCCAGGGTGTGTTGTTTCCGAAGTGATTCGTCCAGTTTCGGTAGTGGGGCGGGTGTTGTGTGGTTGGGAAACTTATGTCTGATTCCTATCTTAGCAAGAAAATCAAACACATGTGCTGTCACTCTTAATAACTTACTCAAATTGGAATAATTGTGAGGATTAATAGCTGAGATTCGATGAGGTCCTGGGTCTTTCATGGGAGTAGTGATACTGGTCACTATGACTTGTGGTTTCTGTTTGGGCCACTGACCACTAACAAGCCATGAAGGTCCATTAAACCACATCGAAGACTTGATTAGCTGTTTTAATGTTAAGCCTCTTGATAGGTAATCTGCAGGATTGTCCTTGGTGGGTACATGTCTGAATTTGTATCCCGCAGATAATTCATGAATTTCCCTAACACGATTACTAACATAGGGAGTTTTATTGTTATTATTTTTTACCCATTGTAAGACTGCCTCATTGTCTGACCACACTACGATTTCACCAAAGTGAATATTGTTGAGTGTCTTGGTCAGGCACTGAGCCAATCGTACTCCCACCAGCAATGCAGTTAACTCCATTTGAGGCAAAGATCTCTTCTCAATTGGAGAAACTCTTGCTTTAGATGTGAGTAAAAATGATTGTACATTATTGACTAAGTAGGCTGCAGTGCCATATGCTTTGCCAGAGGCATCGCAAAAGACGTGCAAATTTGTGGGTAAGTTTTGTCCTGAGGCATTACGAGGAAATTTCAAAACACCTAATTGATTGAAATCCGTTGTGAGTATTTGCCATTTATCTTGCAACTCAATTGGCAACGGATCATCCCATCCCATATGTTTCTGCCAGCATTCCTGCATGAGGAGTTTGCCCCTTATTAAAATAGAGCTAAGTAAGCCCAAAGGGTCAAATGGTTGACTGACATACGAGAGTAATTTTCTCATGGAAAGGGTTGAATTATTGGTTTGTACTGACTATACATTCATCTCGTCTGTAACTGTGTTCCATTCCTCGCCCAGAACCTTTAATTGATTAGGCACCCAATAACCCGGAAATTCTTTCTCGATTATCTGGTTTAATGATTACTGTTGTTTGAGGCCACTACAATCATGGGACTCAAACAACAGTTTGAGGCCCATGATTGTAGTGGCATATTGGCTCCTAACAACTCACGGTTAGCCTCATGGTAGATTTCTACCAATTTGGATGTGTCATTAGTAGTTCCCTGGAAATTATCGACATACAAGTTGTCACTAATCTCTGCTTTATAAGGGCTGTCTGACTTCTTCAAATGTGTATCTAATGTTGCATGAAGTAGAAACGGTGAAGAAGTTTTAGTTAGTTTAGTTCATTTATTATGCACCCCATACCCATCTTGTGGGCGGTAGTGGAAAGGGTTACAGAGGCACATAATGGGCTCAGGGACTGAACCCCACAGTTCATTTAGCTAAGCAAGTTACAATCTTGATGAGCTAGTTACAAAATTCAGTATAAGTCGTCACATCAACAATGGGTTCGAGATCGACCTCAAGTACAGGTTCTAAATTAAGCAACTGACATATGTGGAGAGCTAGTGTCACAATTTATATGTTTGTCCTGCACACCGCCCCCCCATCCAGTGGGCAGCGGTGGATAGGTTACAATCACTCAGTTACTACCTACAGTTAGCAAACTGGGGATATTTGGCTAAAATTTCTGGTAGCAGATCATTTTGAATGAAATATTTACACATCGCTGGAACATTGGTTATAGAATTGTTTCTAAATTCACGTGTCTTTTCGCACTCCATCACATAGTGACGGAGGGTGTGCGAATAATTTTGTTGACACAGTTTACATTTGGTCAGGTCTACATCGGCAGATAATGAGAATTCCCAGAGATACTTGTAACCGAGTCTAAGCCGAGCAGCAGTAACATCTAGAAGCCTGCTGATTTTATTGGATGATCCATAGATGTGTGGCTCCTCTTGCATGATAGTATGATGATAGATGGAATTACTGGTGTCAATTTCACTTTGCCTCAGATCTACAAGATCTTGTTGAAGTTCTCGGTGTACTTCTGCTCTCAGATTGCTCATTGACAATCCAAGGTTACACTCAACGGCTCCTTTAAAGGCAGATTCTTTGGCTAACTTATCAGCTCTATCATGCATTCGGAGGCCAACATGAGATGGAGACCACATGAAATGGACTCTGTTACCATCCTTAATAATTTTGTTGTATTTGTGTCTAGCTTCGGACACGAGCATGTTACAGTTATGTCTTAAAGAGTTGAGAGCATTTAAGGATGATAAGGAGTCACTTACAATTAATGTATCAAGTTTGGAGACTTGTACACATTTCAGTGCAAGGATCAAGGCAAATAGTTCGGTCTGAAGGGTAGAGGCCCAATTGTTTATACGGACTCCCCACTCAAAGTACAAGCCATCGCCCATTGTCAGAACAACGGCACTTCCAGCTGCACCCGTGGTGCGGTGTAGGGAACCATCAGTGTATATGATTTGAGAGAGAGAATGCTCTGTGGACAGAGCATCAGTGAAGAAGTCGCACCGAATAGCACAGAGGCAAACCTGTAGGTTACGACATCACTGTCAAGATACAGTGGGTCCTTAATCCAGAGAAATTTGGTGTAATTATGATCCTCCTCTTGTAAGCCTACTCTAAGGAAAGCTTTACTGATATCAGCAGTATAAGCGAAAATACCAGTACGGAATTGCAACAATACGTCGTGTAACCTTTGTGTCAGGCTAGGTCCCGTTTGGAGACATTCATTCAAAGACACGCTGTTTGCCTTCACTTTGGTACTACAGTTGAAAACGATACGTATTGGTGTCATCATTGAATCTTTCACCGCAGCGTGATGGGGTAAATAGTGACCTGTTTTTCAGTCATCATTATCAAAAACTTTGATAAATTTACTGTTGAGTTGTTGTTGAATTAATTGATGATACATGTTCAATTTATCTGGCTGTTTCTTCAGTCGTATTAATTGAGACTGTAATTGAGAGGCTGCCATGTGATAATTAACTGGAAGTTATGGATGATTCAACTTCCATGGCAGTCTCACCAAGTATTGTTTGTCTTTATAGACAACTGTGTCCAGATATTGCTGGTAAGTTCACGCATCATCAGGAGTTGGTTTATCAGAGACAATACTTAAAGTGTCTAAATCCCACAGACGAAATACAGGTGGATCAGACTCATTATCTTCAGATATTTCTGTGAAATGTAGGGGTGACTGTTTCAAGCCTAGTCATGCCACTATTGAATTGTAAGTTTGTTGGTTGGTTGACGCAGTTTTTTGTTGGAAAAGCACCGGTCCAGTAAGCAATTTGCCTCCAGGAGATGACAACAAATTCATTCCGTGTTGTCTGGTGCATCCTGTTATATATTTGTAATAATAGTCAGCGCCTATTAGGATACCAACGTCTGTTAGGCAGTTAGAATTTATTTTGTGATCCGCTAGCCTCATGCGGTTTCATCTGAGATATCTCGCAGTGCGAGCTAGTCCTGTGACCTGCAGGTCTGAAGGAAGTTTATCTACTACCACCGCTTGTATTGGACTAGTGGAAGATCCAAGTCTCACCAACACCTTGACTACTTGGTATTCACGAGGTCCACTATTAGTCAAGAACCCAGAGATATTCAGTGTCACACTTTTGGCAGGTTTTAATTTCAACTGCTCGACTAATTGTTGTGTGATGAAAGTTTTCTGTGATCCTTGATCAAAGAGACCTCTAGTGTTAACTCTAGACTTACTATCAATTAGTTTGAGTTGAGCTGTAGGCAGAGTAGTATTATTGCCTGACTCAGTAGCAAGTACATTTATTTCTTGGTGTACCTTGCAATATTGTACTGTGGTAGAATTCATAGAATCCTCCCTAGGTGTCACAGATTGTGAAGAAGTTTTTCTACATAAGGCATAATGATGCACACCTTTGTTGCATCTACTGCACAACCATAGATGTACTACACATTTACTGGGATCATGAGAACCCATGCACTTGATGCATATTTGTGTAATTCTTGTAGCCGTTTAATCCTGGTATGAAAGTTAGGATAAACATTGCATTTGTAGGTGACATGTTCTTGTTCACAGAACAGACACCTTCTCTCTCTTGCTGAGTTTGTCCTTTTAGTAGACACATCAGTTGCAACGTCAGAGGGAGATACTGAATAAATACCTACACTGCCAATCCTTTTCCCAGTGGATGGAGCAATCCTAGGTTTGAATTTATTGGACTTATTCAAAGTCGATTTGGGTTTGACTAAGTTGTCAATGTTAGGTTGTAATCTTATCATGAGTTTTGTTACGACTCTGGATTCTTTAGATGGAAACCAGAGGTCAAAATTTGAGCTTATTGAGCTACCATATAGTAAACACGCTTTGCGAGCTGCATATGTCGTATCTTCCCTGCCAGTCGTAAGACTATTCTTGTTTCTCAAAGAGTATTTAAAGATTGAGCTTGGGGTTGATTATTAAATAATAAAATAGGCACCAACTATGTTTACTAATACTGTCTAATCAATTGTAAAGTAAACCTGAGTAAACTTAGTATCGGGCACCGGTATGATTAGTTGAACAGTCTGCCGGCAGCCTAGCTTTCGGAGAGGGAGACGAGAGACTCGCGCGCCCTTCTCTGCTGGCTGGCTGTGGTGAACGAAAGTGCCTCTCCTTCCTCTTATTTATTTATTTCTGTGTCTTCGTCTGGCTAAGTCATCTTTGCTATTTTTTATGGTTATATTTAGGCATATCCTTGTTCTATGGGTAGAGTAGTATACCTGGGGAGTAGTAAGTGTTTTAAAGTGTTATTGTACTAGTTATTCCAAAGGGGGTCTCAGTGGAACCACGTGGTCCCCCTACCATAAGCTAACTTTACTTCAAGTGTTTTATAGTAGAGCTTTACCCTAGCTTGTTTTCAGTGTAAAACCTTGTATCCTGCCTAAGTGGACCAAGGCTTTTAACGTAAGATTGTGTGGTAAAGTTAGTATTATATTGTTATTGGTGTGATTGTGTATGGGGGGTTGTTAAGGGGGTTAATAAATAAGTAAGTGTGAACAGAGTATCCCTTTTTCCTGTGTGGGAGTACAATAATCTATCTCTAGACGTACAGGGTGTAGTAGCAAGTATTTATTACTGTGGATATTTTATTTTGGGGGCCGGGCCTTTTAGTTCTCCCATATCTTGATACCTCTGTATTCTACTTACCCTTACCCCTTAATAGTACCAGTTCCCCATAGCAAGCCCACCATTTTTCATAACAAGTGGTTGGCCTGTCCGGGAGGAACGTTATTATTGTAAAAAATTAGATTTTTGAGTGCCAAAACTAAAAATTCTTGTTTCCGCAGAACGGTTGTGGGCTAGCCTAGGGTCCAGCTCATCTGGCGTAGGACATTCTTTGCACTGACTGGACACCCAGCTGGATCTCTTCATGATTAAGGTTAGTGTGGCCTTGTGTTAGGGGCCGTGCAAATTTTTGTTTTTTCCAATTTTTTATTTGTTTAATTTTTCTGTGGCTAGGAGCTAAAATTTTGTGATGTCATCTGAAATGCAGAGACTGGCAATGAACCCTTCAGTGATAGAGATAAAGAAGCTCAACAAAGCAAATTTAATATTGTTAGGCAAGGAATTTGGCCTAGAATTAAATGACGCAGATAGAAAGTGGACCTTGATGAATGAAATTTTACGGCATTGTATAGACCAAGAACTAGTGCCAAGTGATACAATTTTATGCGAGCCCAATTCAGGGGAAAGTGCAGCTAGTAGAAATATAGAATTAGAATTAACACTAGCCAAGTTAAGACTGGCAGAGCAAGAGGCCAGAGTAGCAGAACAAAATGCTAAAGTGGAAGAGCAAAGGCTCAAAAATGAGGCAGCAAGAATGGTACCACCACCTACTGGGGACTCGAACTCCAGACATTCTGATAAAAAACACAACTTACCTGAATTTTCAGAGTCAGACCCTGAAAGATTTTTCAACCATTTTCAGAGACTAGCCATGTCCATGAACTGGCCAAGGGAAGAGTGGGTGAAAATCTTGCAGGGGCGGCTTAGGGGTAAAGCACAAATATTTTTATTAATATGCCTGACGACGAGTGTTTTGTATATGATGAGTCAGGGAAAGAATTTTGAGGGGGTATGAAATTACTCCTGAAGCTCACCACCAAACTTATCGCAACCTTAAGCATACTCACAACCAACCGTTCACTGAATTTGCTAATGAGCAAATTAGATTGTTTGATAAATGGATTCGCTCGGCTAAAGCCGAAACATACGAGGCACTCAGAAATGTAGTCTTAGTCGAACACTTTATAAATAGTATGCCAGAATACGTGGCGCAATATTTGAGAGGAAGGGTAGAGTTAAATTCTAAAATAGGGGATTTGGCCAAGATGGCAGAAAACTACCAGTTGGCGGGCAAAAGGCCCAATAAAAATAATTTTACCCCACAGAGTAACAAAACTTATACCCACAGCCAGTCCAGACCAGCTCATTCTAAACCTTTACCTAATGCACCTTCTGTTTCAGACATAACTAACCCTGTTAAATTGTCTAGCCCCACGACACTAAAGAGTGAACCGAAGGGTAATTCGGTTAGTAATGTCTCTTCTCCCCGACGTTTCTGTGGTCATTGTAAAAGTTCAACCCACAATATTAGCCGTTGTTGGCAACTGTACCCGGAAAAAAGACCCAATGCTCTCGTTGTGACACAGGGCTTGAGGCTTTCTGAAGGGTTAGGGAGTAAGACCTCCAACCCACAGTGGTTGGACCTGCTTACCCCATTCTTATCGAAAGGAGACTACTTTTGTCTGAGGGTTCTTCCTGGAGGGACGTGGTGATCTTCCGAGACACCGGTGCCATCCAGACTTTAATTTTAGAGAGTGCTTTGCAAGGTGCCAATACTCTCGACACTGGAGAGGTGGTCCTGGTTGAGGGTGTCACTAGTGATACTCGAGCAGTACCCCTCCGTAAGGTTACCATGGAATCTGATTTCCACAAGGGTATTTGTACAGTCGGAGTCACTTCGTACCTACCTTTCCCTAATGTTGATGTAATATTGGGTAATGATTTAGCCGGGGATAAGGTAGGGGACTCCAGACTGCCTGTTATGTTGCCTACCCCAAAGGTTTGCCTGGATTCGCCCACCGCAGAGGATAATGTTGTGTACCCTGCGTGCGTGGTGACTAGGTCTATGGGACTTAAATGTAAGGGCAGCCCTGTGCTTGCCAAGGTGGTAAATCCCAAGGACACGAGGGACCTTCCGAGTGGTGAAAGCCCAGTGGACCTTGCGGACACATTCATGGCCCGACTCGATGACGGGGCCGAGGACATTGTGGAGAGCCTGCCACCACCGCCTACCGAGAGTAGTGGGGAGGTGGAGGAGAACACTGTTGAGCCTCGGCCAATGACATCTAAACCAAGGCCTGGACGCTTCCTTGAGTGAGTTACAGAAAGCTGACCCCAGTCTTGCAGATTGTCACGAGACAGCCGTCTCTAGGGAGGAAATTGTAGACGCAGCAACTGGGTACTACTACAATGATCGGATTTTGATGAGAAAATGGAGACCTCAGAGTGCTCCCTTGTCAAATGAGTGGGAGGTAGTCCACCAGGTTATGTTGCCGACCTGCTATAGAGAGAGAGTTTTGTCAGCTGCCCATGATGATCCTATGGGGGGACATCAAGGCATTAATATTACGTATCACAAAATCTGCAAGTACTTTTTCTGGCCCAAGCTGAAAAGCGATGTGGCAAAATTTTGTAATGCATGTATTGCTTGTCAACTTGTTGGGAAACCAAACCAAATTCCCCCTAAAGCTCCTCTAAGCCTATTGTCGTGCCGGAGGAACCATTTTCTCATGTGGTAATGGATTGTGTTGGTCCATTACCTAGAACTAAGTCTGGTAATATTTACCTAATTACAATGATGTGTATCACGACTCGTTACCCAGAGGCTTTTGCTGTAAGGAACATCCGAGCAAAGACTGTTGTTGCTCGTATGTTGCTCTCAACTCTTTAAGACCTAACTGTAACATGCTCGTGTCGAAGCTAGACACAAATACAACAATTATTAAGGATGGTACCAGAGTCCATTTCATGTGGTCTCATCTCATGTTGGCCTCCGAATGCATGATAGAGCTGATAAGTTAGCCAAAGAATCTGCCTTTAAAGGAGCCGTTGAGTGTAACCTTGGATTGTCATGAGCAATCTGAGAGCAGAAGTACACCGAGAACTCAACAGATCTTGTAGATCTGAGGCAANATTCCGTGAACGGTTGGTTGTGTGTTAGGCCTAAGGTTGCGATAAGCTTGGCGGTGGCTTCAGGAGTAATTTCATATGCCCTCAACAATTTCGGTTCCCGACCTTTATCATAATCAAAACACTCGTCCGTCAGGCATATTAATAAAATATCTTGGGCTTTACCCCTGAGTCTTCCCTGTAGGATTTTCACCCATCTCTCCTTTGGCAGGTCATGGACAGGCCAATCTCTGAAATGGTTGAAAAACCTTTCAGGATCCGACTCTGAAAATTCAGCAAGTATGCTTCTTTCATATGCCTGGGGTTTGAATCCCCCCGGTAGGTGGAGGTTAGGGGCAGTCGCTCTAATTCTAGCCTCCTCGTTTTTGAGTCTTTGCTCCTCTATTTTATTCTTGCTAACTCTAGAGCTAACTCACTCTCTGTATGAGCTGCACTTTCTGTTTGGCTAGGCTGGCATAAAGGAGTATCCTCTGCCAATAGTCCTTCATCGATACAATGTTGTAGTATTTCATTCAACAGATCCACTTTTTTATTTGCGGCATTTAATTCTAGACCAATTCCTTGCCTAACAATACAAAATAGACTTGGTAAGTTTCTTTATTTCCCCCAATGAAGGCTCCTCTGCCAGTCTCTGCATTGTCAGAAGACATCACTAAAAATTTAGCTCCTAGCCACAGAAAATTTAAAATTAAAATTGGAAAAAAAAAACAAAAATTTGCACGGCCCCTAACACAAGCCACACTAACCTTAATCGTGAAGAGATCCAGTTGGGTGTCCAGTCAGTGCAATGAATGTCCTACGCCAGGTGAGCTGGACCCTAGGCTAGCACACAACCGTTCTGCGGAAAACAAGAATTTTTTAGTTTTGGCATTCAAAGATCTAATTTTTTTACAATAATAGTTCATCCCGGACTGGCCCCCACTTGTTATAAAATAAATGTGGGACTTACTATGGGGAAACTGGTACTATTAAGGGGTAAGGGTAAGTAGACTAGAGGTATCAAGATATGGGAGAACAAAAGGCCCGGCCCCCAAAGTAAAATATCCACAATAATAAATGCTTGCTACTAAACCTGGTTAGTCTAGGAAATGATTATTGAACTCCCACACAGGAATAAGGGATACTCTGTTCAAACTTACTTATTTATAACCCCTTAAACACCCCCATACACAATCACACCAATAACAATTTAATCCTAACTTTACCACACAATCTTACGTTAAAAGCCTTGGTCCACCTAGGCAGGATACAAGGTTTTACACTGAAAGCAAGCTAGGGTAAAGCTCTACTATAACACACTAGAGTCAGCCTAGGGTAGGGGACCACGTGGTACACTGGGACCCCTGTTAGCATAACAGGTACAAAAAACTTAAATATACTTACTACACCCCAGGTATACTACTCTACACATATAACGATAGGTATGCCAGACATATACAAACTGAGTAATGGAGTACTTAACCAACTGGGTCACAGAAATAAAGAATTAAGAGGAAGGAGGAGAGCGCGTCCGAACAGCCCAGCAGCCAGCAGAGAAGACCGTCCCAGTCTCCCGTCTCCCTCTCCGAAAGCTATGCTGCCGGCAGACTGTTCAACTAATCATACCGGTGCCCGATACTAAATTTACTCAGGTTTACTTTACAAATGATTAGACAGTATTAGTAAACATAGTTGATGCCTATTTTATTATTTAATAAACAACCCAAAGCTCAATCTTTAAATACTCCTCGAGAGACAAGACTAATCTTACGACTGGCAGGGAAGATACGCCAAATGCCACTCGCAATGCGTTTTTACTCTATGGTAGCTCAATAAGCTCAAATTTTGACCTCTGGTTTCCCTCTAAAGAACCCAGAGTCGTAACAGTCACTTAATGAAAGAAAATAACTGAAAAAAAAGGATTCAGCTGCTTTGCTGTGATAGTGAGCGTAGAGGTAGAGGTGTGATGGCGTCATCTGGTACTTGTTGCAACACGTGTGCCCGAGCGTGGCGTGGGAAAGTGAGAGGACCACGACTGATTTCAACACAAGCTGAAATTCCAATTAAATGTACCAATTGTTAACACCAAATATCCTGTGCCATCACTATTCAATAGAAGGAATAGAATTAATTCCTTGTGGACGTACTTGTTGTTTGAGGAGGTCATGCGGGGTAACGATGGACAGTGCACAGTAAAAATTATACAGAGATCTCAAAATATAAATAATACTAGGGCACTTAACCTGCTGGTTATCCACCGAAGCAATCCTTAGATTGCTACTGGAGCAATTGCACGCTCCTAGGCCGATTAACTCCAAGGGCCTATCGTAGAATTGATGGAAATTCAACTCTCCCTGGACGCTCGTTGTACTTAGATGGCATCACTAGTCAGCTCTCAGCGCAAGTGGCGTACGTCTCTACGCCTCCGTCCCTCAACCCCCCTCACGCATTCACAATAGAATTTAATAACGAACAGAAGATTCTTTTCGCGTAATACCTTTACGTAATGCGTTAATGAGAACAGGGTTGCAATTGTAGGGAATTAAATAATATCTATATTCTCGTTAAATGGTGTTAATTGAGAAATGGAGAGAATTCCTATTTCCACCATAGCGTTCGTATGTAACAGATAAAACTGTTATTTAGTGATAATCTTAGCCAATAACTCTCGGTTGTTGGATCATTAGGAGTTATATTATCCGTAGTTAATTATTACACGGAATACTGATAAAATTAGAGAACCACATTCAATTCTCTAACATATTGGTAATAAATATGTTTAGATAGACATTATCTGACGCAATCCTGCCTCTTGATGTCGTGAGAATGTTAGCAAAAATGCTCAGATAAAGAAATATTAATTTATGTTAGCACTACAGTTAGTAGAGTTAATAGTTACTGTACTTAGCATACAATAGTGATGTATTATGATATAATAGTAATGTATCAGTGTTGGAAATTTCCAACATAACTCCGGGGAGGAAAAACTCGGGTCGCAGTTCAATGTTGAGTACTGACGTACCTATCCCGAAGTTAATTTAATGTTAGTATGTTAGTACACACATAATGGATGTCCCGTAATTGTCAAAGACAGATAAGACTTTAAGTCTTGTAAAGGAACTCATGTTAAATGTAAAACATGGAATTATGAATCATCTAAAGTTAATAACTACTAAAGCATACAATGTACTCAATGACTGGTGTCGCAATGACGTGTAACGGTTATGTTACTAAGTCTTAAAGTTTTGTAAACTCATAGATGCTCTAGATGGAATAATGTCATAGTTGATAGCCTACACAAACAAATTAATGATTAAATCATACAATTCAAGGTAACTGAGAATCCACCGTGAGGTGAATGTCCTGGGCTATTGTGACTTGTAACTGATTTGTTACGAGACCTCACCACACGGTATCATCATGACTACCCAAAATTGGATGGTAAATTATTTTCTCTTAGAGCTATAATAGGCTTGTAGTTTCCGTTTACATTGTTGAGCAGTGGCTCTAAGTGGGTGTGTGTTCGGTGGATC
>WNGS01127757.1:0-11720 GCA_020271785.1 Procambarus virginalis | reverse complement strand
ATTACGATGATGTGTATCACGACTCGTTACCCAGAGGCTTTTGCTGTAAGGAACATCCGAGCAAAGACTGTTGTTGCTCGTATGTTGCAATTTTTTCCACTTTTGGACTGCCTCGGGTTGTGCAGACTGACAATGGTACTAACTTTAAGTCTGATATTTTTGCACAATTTTGTAAGGACCATGGAATAACTCATAAGGTTTCCAGCCCATACCATCCACAGAGTCAGGGGGTCATTGAAAGTTCCATCTAACTCTGAAGCAGATGTTGAAGACATCGTGCGAGAGTTCCCATACCTTCTGGGACGAGAACTTGCCGTATGTTTTGTTTGCTGCTAGGGAGGGGTTGCAAAGTTCACTGGGTTGCTCCTTTTGAGTTAGTTTTGGCCATAAAGTTCGTGGACCCTTGCAAATGTTACAGGAGAATCTGTTAGGGAACGTAACGTTAACCGAAGGTTCGGCTTTCTTTGCGCAACACCACCAGAGACTCAAGGACTGCAAGGCTGCGGCACTAAAGTATCTTGGGAAGGCCCAAGAAAATATGAAAGAACGGAACGATGCCAGGCTAAGTTGCGGGTATTTCAGCCGGTGACCCTGTCCTGGTACTAAAGCCTCGACTGGGAGCACTATGTCCCACAAGTACGAGGGCCCCTACATTGTGACAGAGAAGACTGGGGACCTCACGTACAAAGTGAGACACTCTGATAAGCGTAAACAGGTAATGCTCGTACACGTGAATCGGCTGAAGAAGTTCCAGGGCCCCAGGCCCATTGCACTAACCAATGTTTCCATTTCCAGTGAGGGAGGGGATGATTGTTCTGGGGACCCAACTATTCTCTCACTAATTCTAGTTCTGTGAATGCTGTGGAGGAGGGACTGTCCCATTTGCAGATGTCCCAACGTGACGAGGTGCAGTCGTTGCTTGACGAATTCTCCAGTCTGTTCGGGAGGTCCCGACCCAGACTGATGCCATTTACCATGATGTCGAGTTGACGGACTACACCCCCATTCGCCTTCAACCCTATCGGATGAGTCCGGAAAGAAGGCCATCGTCCGTAAGGAGGTCGACTTCTTGCTCCAGCACGGCCTCATCAGGCCGAGCCAGGGCTCTTGGTGCTCGCCCTGCCTTTTGGTCCCCAAACCAGATGGCTCCTGGCGATTATGCACCGATTATCGGCAGCTCAACAAGGTGACCATAGTGGACGCCTATCCGTTGCCACGTCTCGAGGACTGTATCGACGAAATCGGGAACGCCACGTACGTATCGAAATTCGATCTATCGAGAGGGTACTATCAAATCCCTCTCACTGAACGTGCTAAACAACTAACGGCGTTTGTGACCCCGAGGGTGTGTTTGAGTATCAAGTGTTACCATTCGGCTTGCGTAATGCCCCTGCCACGTTCCAGAGGCTAATGAACTCTTTGCTCGCTAATGTGCCAAATTGTCGGGCGTATTTAGATGATATTGTGCTTTTGATATTAATTGGGCTGACCACATAGCTAGGTTACGCCAGTTGTTCACAGTGTTGAAACATGCAAATCTAACCTTAAATGCTAAAAAGTGTCATTTTGGCCAAGGCACAGTGACGTACCTCGGTTATGAAGTGGGCCAAGGAAAAGTGTTACCTCGACAAGACAAAATAGTGCTATTCTGGACTATCCAGTGCTCAGGTCTAAAAAGGACATTCAACGATTTATCGGTATGTGTGCGTACTACCGACGCTTTTGTCAGAACTTTTCCAGTGTGGCCACTCCTCTCACAGATTTGTTGCGGAAGGCCGTTAAATTTAAGTGGTCATCGGACTGTGCAGAGGCATTTAAAAACTTGAAATTGATCTTAGCTTCCGCCCCAGTGCTTGCTAGTCCAAGGTTCGACCGTCCGTTTAAAATTCAAGTTGACGCGTCTGACTCGGGTGCTGGTGCAGTGTTGTTGCAAACTGGGGATGATAAAGTGGAACACCCAGTATATTATTACTCTGTGAAATTTGACAAGGCGCAGCGCAATTATTCGGTGATAGAAAAAGAGGCGTTGGCGCTAGTGCTAACTTGCAAAAAGTTCGAAGTGTACCTCACAGGTAATATAGTGAAGTGTACACGGACCATAACCCATTAGTTTTCATGAATCAGATGAAGCAGAAAAATAAACGCATCCTCAGGTGGGCATTGTACCTACAGGACTTTAATCTATCTATTATCCACCTACCGGGCCGGCTCAACGTGATAGCCGACGCTCTGTCCCGCTTGCCTGAGTAACATTCATCTGAGCCGCAGGAAGCCATACCAAATGTCATGCTTTAGTTATTTTTTTTTAGGTTCTCCTGTGACATTAAATATCCCGTGTCCAATTTATTTACTTCCTTTTGTTTTTTTTTTGTTTTTTGTGTATGTTTTTTCTTTCAGAGAATTCCCTTGTAATTTTTTTTTTTTTGACAGAGAAATTGTTGTTTGGTTGATTTTCTATTATGTCATGGATGTCCATTTTATTCTGTATACTCTTACAAAAAAAATATGACTACTATTCTAGTAGTCACATTTTTTTTTTCTCTGAAGGGGGGAGGAGTGTTACGACTCTGGGTTCTTTAGAGGGAAACCAGAGGTCAAAATTTGAGCTTATTGAGCTACCATAGAGTAAAAACGCATTGCGAGTGGCATTGGCGTATCTTCCCTGCCAGTCGTAAGATTAGTCTTGTCTCTCGAAGAGTATTTAAAGATTGAGCTTGGGGTTGTTTATTAAATAATAAAATAGGCATCAACTATGTTTACTAATACTGTCTAATCATTTGTAAAGTAAACCTGAGTAAATTTAGTATCGGGCACCGGTATGATTAGTTGAACAGTCTGCCGGCAGCATAGCTTTCGGGAGGGAGACGGGAGACTGGGACGGTCTTCTCTGCTGGCTGCTGGGCTGTTCGGACGCGCTCTCCTCCTTCCTCTTAATTCTTTATTTCTGTGACCCAGTTGGTTAAGTACTCCATTACTCAGTTTGTATATGTCTGGCATACCTATCGTTATATGTGTAGAGTAGTATACCTGGGGTGTAGTAAGTATATTTAAGTTTTTGTACCTGTTATGCTAACAGGGTCCCAGTGTACCACGTGGTCCCCTACCCTAGGCTGACTCTAGTGTGTTATAGTAGAGCTTTACCCTAGCTTGCTTTCAGTGTAAAACCTTGTATCCTGCCTAGGTGGACCAAGGCTTTTAACGTAAGATTGTGTGGTAAAGTTAGGATTAAATTGTTATTGGTGTGATTGTGTATGGGGGGTGTTAAGGGGTTAATAAATAAGTAAGTTTGAACAGAGTATCCCTTATTCCTGTGTGGGAGTTCAATAATCATTTCCTAGACTAACCAGGTTTAGTAGCAAGCATTTATTATTGTGGATATTTTACTTTGGGGGCCGGGCCTTTTGTTCTCCCATATCTTGATACCTCTAGTCTACTTTCCCTTACCCCTTAATAGTACCAGTTTCCCCATAGTAAGTCCCACATTTTATTTTATAACAGTGACGTTAATAATTAATTATCAGTCAGGAATATTTCGTTCATATGATTTGAGACATCTAGCGCATTTGATAGCCTCGTTAAATTCAAATGAGAATGATTTCTTGTTTAACCATCATATAATATACCTTTTACTAACCAATTTATTTAATGTTTATTTGTATATAACTTAGTAGGAATTACTAATTTTATTCGAGGAAGAACCAGCCTCGATGGACCGTACTGGGAGTATTTTACTTCTGGTATTCCCCCCCCCCCCATTTTGTGAAGGACGGAAAGCTTATTCTCGAACATTAATTTAATATACAGTCCATTAAGATTTAATGAATAACTCTTAATAGTTTCATTATCCATAGGCACTGGTATTTCAGTCCTTATCCATTATTGTCTTATCTGTTTCCCTTTTCAGTAAAAATAGGGTGGTCCTTCGATTAATTTAAATTTATCTATTAATTAAACATCAATCAATAAATAGAGAGTAAGCTTTCTTCCCAACACAAAAATATGGCTTGCCAGGGGGATGACCTATGGATTACTTAGATAAATTACTTAGATTACTATCACTTAGTGGTATGTTGAGGGATTGCTGTAATTACACCCGATGATCACGGATTACTTAAGCAGTCCAGTTGCTACGAGTGATCATGGGTGGAGTCTCCTATATCTCTTCACACTTATTATCGAAAATCCAGACGTCACGGCAACAGATTTTGACCGACGAGAACGCAACGACGAAATAGCTATAACGAGTTACGTATAAAGTCGCGTACAGACGGTGATTTCCGCAGCTTGGCCGGAGCTCCAGATTTCACGTCTTGACCGAACAGGCAAAACTTTCAGAATCCTAGAGTGAGTGCTACCTGCCTGCTGGCGGGCTCCCCTCGACACTCTCCCTCTTGTTCTTTGAAAGAGCCAATCAGAGAATGGGATTATAGAGGCTCATAGGTGCCTCTCCCAATCAGTGCCTTCCCTCCCCTCTGGTCACGTGATGTCCGTGACGTCATGTCAGGAGGCCTGGGTGCTTACACCGGTGGTCAGAGTCGTTGGTCATGGCGACCATAAACTCCTGCCAGAACCACGTCACTCTATATGTTTCAACCTTAGAAATAACTAATGATAACCTTATTCAAGTTGTTGTAATTCTCTTGAGAAAAAACTACTGTGGCATTAATATTCCTGAAGAGCTGATGTCCACTACTTCCGACAGACACCAAATAAGATAAGTCTAGCTTCCATAAGGAGACAAGACCCGTGCACTTAGGTGCACTCTTGTGAAAGACAAAATGGCGGTGTGCACTCTTCTACGCACATCTGTAAGCTAGCTGGACATACATTATCATACACATGGTGAAGGATGAGAGGGAGTGGGAGGCAGGTACAGTGGACACTGGGGTGAGGGAGTGGGAGGCAGGTACAGTGGACACTGGGATGAGGGAGTGGGAGGCAGGTACAGTGGACACTGGGGTGAGGGAGTGGGAGGCAGGTACAGTGAACACTGTGAGGGAGTGGGAGGCAGGTACAGTGGACACTGGGGTGAGGGAGTGGGAGGCAGGTACAGTAAACACTGGGGTGAGGGAGTGGGAGGCAGGTACAGTGGACACTGTGAGGGAGTGGGAGGCAGGTACAGTGGACACTGTGAGGGAGTGGGAGGCAGGTACAGTGGACACTGGGATGAGGGAGTGGGAGGCAGGTACAGTGAACACTGTGAGGTAGTGGTAGGCAGATACAGTGGACACTGGGGTGAGGGAGTGGGAGGCAGGTACAGTGGACACTGGGGTGAGGGAGTGGGAGGCAGGTACAGTGGACACTGAGGTGAGGGAGTGGGAGGCAGGTACAGTGGACACTGGGGTGAGGGAGTGGGAGGCAGGTACAGTGGACACTGAGGTGAGGGAGTGGGAGGTAGGTACAGTGGACACTGGGGTGAGGGAGTGGGAGGTAGGTACAGTGGACACTGGGGTGAGGGAGTGGGAGGCAGGTACAGTGGACACTGGGGTGAGGGAGTGGGAGGTAGGTACAGTGGACACTGGGGTGAGGGAGTGGGAGGTAGGTACAGTGGACACTGAGGTGAGGGAGTGGGAGGCAGGTACAGTGGACACTGGGGTGAGGGAGTGGGAGGCAGGTACAGTGGACACAGAGGTGAGGGAGTGGGAGGCAGGTACAGTGGACACTGAGGTGAGGGAGTGGGAGGCAGGTACAGTGGACACTGGGGTGAGGGAGTGGGAGGCAGGTACAGTGGACACTGGGGTGAGGGAGTGGGAGGCAGGTACAGTGGACACTGGGGTAGTTAGTCCTCTTCAGTAGACACTTGGGAGTGGGGGGGGGGGGTCGGGAAGCCACTACAGTGGACACTGGGGTGAGGGGACGGGAGGCCAGTTCAGCTGCACCCGTCACTAAGGACAGGCAGCTCACTATTCTCTGCTCTATGAAACTTGCTTATACCGAGTGATGATATAATTATTCAATATTATTTTGTTAACATTGACCAGTGTGTTACTGTATTAATTTAACGATTATTTAAGTGATGGTGGAATTAAGAAAATCATATTAAGTACTACTGTAGATAACTATTGAGTTGAAAATACGTGCGCCCGTTGCCTGCAGTAAACTAACCCATTGTGTTGAACATACGCAGACGCTGTCGTTACTAGTTTGAAGTGACATTAAGGACACGAAGATGTTAGTGTAGTTTTAAGAAGAAAATAAAGTTATGGTAGGGATAAAATATACTTAAAATAAGGTTGACAGTTGGAATTATTTTGTATAAAATCTTAAAAATGTTTGAAGAAAATTTAACGTTTTTAATAAGAAATGTACAAGCTTCAAAAATTGTAGTTTTATAACAAAAAATATTAAGTAAAACTGCTCTCCCACAAATGAACAGACTGCTTATAAAGTTAATTTTTGCAATCATTCTTAAAACCTATATATATACCTCTACTATAGGAGAAAATATGTTAGTTTTTTGTCTGTACTTGGTTGTGCTTGCGGGGGTTGAGATCTGGCTCTTTGTTCTGTCTGTCTATCCAAAGTTGTTTTTGTTGGATCTATGTGCTGGGGCTGCAGGGGCAACCCACTAATTTGAATATTCAGTAAAATCAGGATCGTGTATCTCTGCTGAATCACTAAGAGGTTTTAGAAGGATATATCTTACAAAGTCGTTTGATACACGGGGTGAGGAAATAAAGGCTGGTAGGGCAATCTGAGAGGCTGTGCTGACACCAAGACTATAGAGTCTTAAAGGGAGGGTTAGCTTGCTCCCATTGAGAGTCGTCCATGGGAGGTTCAGGACTTTTTCCAGCATAGACTTCAGAAGGGTGTCATACTTGTTTATTTAGGGCTGCTGTAGGATGGAAAACACCTCAGTAAGTAAGTGAACTTAGGGAAGGATAGGCATCTTGCGAGGAGGAATAGAGCATCATGAGGATCAGTCTTTCCACTCCTGTCCAACATCATCCTTAGGTGAGTGATTTTTGCATCCAGGACCTCCTCAGGTGCTTGCGGGCCAATGGGGGCCCCTTGGAGGTTGCAGCCATGGGGCTCAACAACGAGAATGTCTGGAAGAACATTTTTTATTGGTATGATTTTGCTCAGTGATGTCTGGGTTGCGGGAGACTATTTCACATATGGATGCATTGCGAATGAGGCCCATGGCCTCAAGGCCCAAGGCTGCTCTTTGCTCCTGGATTTTTTATATCCTCGAAAATAGTATCCGGGTTCCGGCGATTTTTTATTGTTGCCGCCGAAGGCGGCTAGTTTATTGTGCACCCCATATTCATCCTGTGAGCGGTAGCGCAAAAGCATTACAGAGGACACAAAGGATCTTTATCAGACCTCATCTTAGATTATTACATAAACAATTTCATCTATCCTTCACACCTTATAGTTATATAAGATAAGACCTACCATTAATGTATGATAACTTACTGTAAATATGTAGCTCTTGAAATAGCACTTTCTCTGTAACTAGCTGACACTGTAACTATAAGGTGATAAGGATTCCGGCGAGCGGGCCATCATCCAGGTACCAGATGTTTAGCTCCCTTGTCAGACTATCAGTGACCTCTCTGGTAGATAAGTAGAAGATGAGGGGGACTAAGGAATTATCCTGTGGCCAGCGAGGTATCAGAAGGTGTTGCTAACCACTATAGGTCTGATTCTTCCATCCTTCTTTTTTATGGAATGCTGCTCCATAAAATTCCTCAGTGGCGTTGCCAGCCAGACTTGTAGATCCTGTGCTGTTGTGCATTCCTGGGAGCAAAAGTGTTCTCGCTGGTTATAACTGATTGCACCTGTGGTATTGCTATATTCTATTGATCTCACAGACCTGGTGATCTGTGCTTTCATTTTGTGGTTCTCCAGCGAGCTATTGTTGGTCGTCCTGCGGTTTGTGTTCTTGGCACGAGGAGGGGGCGGGCGGACCTGGTTGTCTCCTCTGGGGAATTCATTAAGAGCCCTAATTACTGAGGTTGCTGATGAATTGTCTCTCCTCAGCGGTAATGCCAGGCATGCATTCACAAATAGTGAGAGACTGTTCTATGCTCCAATTTTTCTAGGAGCATTGTTGACTTTTGTCAGCATACTGGTGAGTTTGGTAGCAGCTTGGTGGAGGGCCACCAAGCTGCCAGACACCAAGCAGGATGTGGAGCAAGGTCCTCGTGGACTTCGCTATAAATTCTTCAAGCAGATAATCTGCTGAAATATATTTGATAGAGGTATTGTCCCTCGTTCCTGGAGCAGGTTGTTCATTGTCACTGCCCCGACATAGGCGCCTAGATCCTAGGTAACGAACTGAATTGACAGAATGTTGGCGGACAGTTTCATCACTACTGAGACGAAACTGTCTGTCACATAATTGGCAGTTTCTTCTTGGGTATTCCCCGTCTTGGCTGGAAGGAAACTGCGTGATGGGCGCCACATGCTCCGACGCCTGGCTGCCCACTGAGTGCACCCTCTCCTTCCCTCCAAGATGGGGTGGAACTGGGCGGGTGTGCCAGGCGCAGGTAGCGGTTAGGGAAGATGGCGGGTGAGCTGTCCTGGGGGGAGTGGTAATGGAGGAGGCACACGAGGGAGGCCGCCCTCACATTATTTATTTCAACACACGGAAATTCAATAGTACACTTTTATTTTAACACTATACTCAATGAATCTGATTGGGCACGCACTGACCGCCAACTGCGTCCATATATATATATATATATATATATATATATATATATATATATATATATATATATATATATATATATATGTTATTAAATATGACCGAAAAAGTAAGATTAATAATTCTAACACGAATTTTCTCAATTTTCCTTATGTTTCTTTTTACTGATGACGGTAAATTAAAAATCAATTCTCCAAAATTCATTCTTTATTTCTAGTCTTCTAGATTTCTTCTAGTATTTCTAGACTAGAAATAAAGAATGAATTTTGGAGAATTGATTTTTCATTTACCGTCATCAGTAAAAAGAAACATAAGGAAAATTGAGAAAATTCGTGTTAGAATTATTAATCTTACTTTTTCGGTCATATTTAATAACATATTTCTACAGGAAAGACTGCTACCAAAATATACTAATATATATATATATATATATATATATATATATATATATATATATATATATATATATATATATATATATATGACAATGTCAGACCACGGAGGAAAAAATGAAACAGGAATTTCCTTAAGTACTTTCGTATATTAATACATCGTCAGAATTTTATATATATATATATATATATATATATATATATATATATATTTATATATATATATATATTATATATATATATATATATATATTTAAAAAGATAACATAAGTAAAAAGTAAACATAAGGAACCAGTAAAAAGAAGCATAAGGAAAATCGAGAAAATTCGTGTTAGAATATTAATCTCACTTTTTCGGTCATATTTAATAATATATATATATATATATATATATTATATATATATATATATATATATATATATATATATATGTATATATATATATATATATATATATATTATATATATATATATATATATATATATATTAGTATATTTTGGTAGCAGTCTTTCCTGTAGACATATGTTATAAATATGACCGAAAAAGTAAGATTATAATTCTAACACGATTTTCTCAATTTTCCTTATGTTTGTTTTTACTGATGACGGTAAATGAAAAATCAATTCTCCAAAATTCATTCTTATTTCTTAGTCTGACGCGACACTTGAGCGCGTTTCGTAAAACTTATTACATTTTCAAAGACTTTAGTTACACACACACAGAACAACTATAACTGAACAGAGTTTAAACAGTTTTTTCTTTTTTATACCTGCATTTGGGTGAGGTGACATGTTACAATGGTTTGGGGTGAGGTGAGAACAAACACAGAACACGAAACAATGGGTATAAGCTAAAGGGAAGAATAGATCTGTAACTGCAGAAGGCCTATTGGCCCGTATTTCTTGATGTTTCTATATTGGAGCGGAGTCTTGAAGTGGGTAGAATATAGTTGTGCGTTAATTGGCTGTTGATTGCTGGTGTTGACTTCTTGATGTGTAGTGCCTCGCAGATGTCAAGCCGCCTGTTGTCGCTGTATCTATCAATGATTTCTGTGTTGTTTGTTAAGATTTCTCTGGTGATGGTTGGTTGTGGGAAGAGATTATATGTTCCTTGATAGAGCCCTGTTGCTTATGCATCGTTAATCGCCTGGAAAGAGATGTTGTTGTCTTGCCTATATATTGAGTTCTTTGGGGCTTACAGTCCCCAAGTGGGCATTTGAAGGCATAGACGACATTGGTCTCTTTCAAAGCGTTCTGCTTTGTGTCTGGAGAGTTTCTCATGAGTAGGTTGGCAGTTTTTGGGTTTATAGTAAATCGTCAATTGTATCTTCTGATTTTTGTCTGTAGGGATAACGTTTCTATTAACAATATCTTTCAGGACCCTTTCCTCCGTTTTATGAGCTGTGGAGAAGAAGTTCCTGTAAAATAGTCTAATAGGGGGTAATAGTCTAATAGTTCCTGTAAAATAGTCTAATTGGGACTGTAATTGGGCAGGTATAAGAGCCAAATGCAGGTATATATCTTACTTTTCGGTCATATTAATGACATATATATAATATATTATATATATATATTATATATATATATATATATATATATATATATATATTATATATATATATATATATATGTATATATGCAACAATGATCACAAAAACACTGATCCAAGTATGCAGAATAACCACATGTGAAAAATAGAAAATGCTTAACGCGTTTTCGGCTAATCGCCTTCATCAGAGCAAAGAAGATGAAGGCGAATCTTCTTTGCTCTGATGAAGGCGAATTAGCCGAAAACGCGTTAAGCATTTTCTATTTTTCACATGTGGTTATTCTGCATATGTATATATATATATATATATATATATATATATATATATATATATATATATATATATATATATAAGAGGCATTGGCTCTTATACCTGCATTTGGGTGAGGTGATGTAATACAATAGTGGGGTGAAAAACAAACTTTCAACAAAACACAGAACACGGAACAATGGGTATAGATTTGCAGAAGTTGCACAACCAAACCATCACCAGAGAAATCTTAGCAAACAACACAGAATCATTGATACAGCAACTGCAGGCGGCTTGACATCTGCGAGTCACTACACATCAAGAAGTCAACACCAGCAATCAACAGCCAATTAACGCACAACTGTATTCTACCCACTTCAAGACTCCGCTCCAATATAGAAACATCAAGAAATATGGGCCAATAGGCCTTCTGCAGTTCTATCTTTACCCAACTTCTGCAAATCTATACCCATTGTTCCGTGTTCTGTGTTTTGTTGAAAGTTTGTTTTTCACCCCACTATTGTATTACATCACCTCACCCAAATGCAGGTATAAGAGCCAATGCTGTTTCAGTCATAAGTTGTGTGTGGATAAACTAAAGTCTTTGAAAATGTAATAAGTTTTACGAAACGCGCTCAAGTCTCGTGTCAGACTAGAAATAAAAATGAATTTTGGAGAAGGGATTTTTCATTTACCGTCACCAGTAAAAAGAAACATAAGGAAAATCGAGAAAATTCGTGTTAGAAATATTAATCTCACTTTTTCGTCATATTTAATAATATATGTCTACAGGAAAGACTGCTACCAAATATATATATTATATATAGATATATATATATATATCTATATATATATATATATATATATATATATA
>WNGS01127735.1:12500-15824 GCA_020271785.1 Procambarus virginalis | reverse complement strand
AAATGTAACCAAAGCCGTTAAAGATTGAGGAAAGATGTACACGTTCGTAAGTACTGCTTCGTGGATCTGGCCCCTTAATCCTGTGTTCCCTGGAATACGACCACCGCGAAGAATAGTTTAACAACCAGGTACCCATTTTACTGTTGAGTTAAACAGAGGCTACAGTTAAGGATTTGCGCCCAGTAAATCCTCCCCGGCCAGGATACGAACGCAGGACAAAGCGCTGGTGGAACGCCAGGCGAGTGTCTTACCACTACGCCACGGAGACAATATATATTAATTTAATAAAAGATCCGGTACAGCCTAAACACCGGCAGAAGCGGTCCTACGGACCTCACACTGGTCATCGCAATAGATGATTTCTCTCTAGGTGTTTTAGAAACTTTTCATTAATGTATAGGATGACTTTTCTAATAAAAGTGGAAACACAAGAGCGATAGAGGTGTTAGAACAGCCACCCATCTTAGGTGCAGTTGATCTAGACCACTAGTGTCTCCAGCGGGGTTATCTTGAGGTGATCGTGAGATGATTTCGGGGCTTACCGTCCCCGCGGCCCGGTCCTCGACCAGGCCTCCTTTTTGTTACACACACCCAGGAAGCAGCCCGTAGCAGCTGTCTAACTCCCAGGTAACAATTTACTGCTAGGTAACAGGGGCCATCAGGGTGAAAGAAACGTGTTGCCCATTTGTCTCCGCCCCTACCGGGGATCGAACCCGGAACCTCAGGACTACGAATCCCAAGCGCTGTCCACTCAGCTGTCAGGCGCCCTGCCAAAGTCGGGGGGTCAAAGTCGTAAAATTTGACCTAATAAAGGTACAAACTCCAAAGAACACTTCCTTACCCTAAGGGAAGGGGAAGGGGGGGGGAGTTATAACATCTTGGGAATGAACTTTTTTTTTGATGCTTCATGCATGAAGGGTTTTCAGGGGCAATATATTTGAAATGAAAATTGAGTCAAAGGATATACTACAGGAAAATACTAGTCGAAAATTTAGCTTTTCAGAGGAAGTTGCTAATGTTGAGAAGCTATAATACAATACAGGTAATACAAACTGACGAAGGTTATGAGATATATCCAGTGAAAGCTATTAGATTTAGAGAAAAAATAGTTATACTATTCAAAAGGAATTGTGTTTATTGGTTAGAACGATATACTCAACATATTGCCTTACAGACATGTGAAAAGAATGAATAAATAGAAAAAGGAGAACGCTGCCAGGAAGTGAAGGCTCTATTCTGCTGCTCAACTACACGATCCATTAAACAAAGTGGAAGATGAGGAGAAAACTGAGACTGTTATGAAGGCTTTATACCAGCGACGACAACCTGAGTGACCAAGACACGCGCCACTATCTCAACAGGAGACACAATGGTCACCTCAGGGGAAATAAAGTTAACAATTCTTAAGACAGGTCCACTCAGCAGAGATAAACTGCCAAGGGAGACGTTTAGAGACAGATGATTAGCTAAGTTGCCAGACACACTCGAGGTAATGGTGAGATGATCCTACGTGCCCAGACAATAGAGTTAAATAATGTAATATCAAAAGGAAGTTTGTGATGAGTATGTTGATATACTCATCATATACTAAAACAGCGGCTCGCAAAATTGGAGTGATGTCCCGTCTTTTATTCGTGGGTCCTTGGTTAGGTTAGGTTCGGGAAATATAGTATCTAATTTTTTTGTGACATTGTGTGAGCGTTCGAGAGGACGGGCTGGTGAATGGGTTGTACCAGATCATTAAGGCTAGAGAAACTGAGAGCTTCTTCTCCCTGGGGCTCAGAAGAAGACTGAAGCCAGTCATTATTGCCGGCATTAGTCCCCACCAAAACATGTCTCGGTATAAGATAGTAACATATGTTTTGGTTCAAAAATAATATTATCGCAGAGAGAGAGAGAGAGAGTCCCTTGGGGCCTGTCAGTTCCCAGGCTCCTGTCACAATAACAGTGATTAACAAGCGATAAAAGAATAACAAATTTAGATACAAAGAAAATTGTGAACTAATGAACATCCAAGTTTGGCTACTAATGACTAACACTAGCCAAACTTGGGCTGGACGGTAGAGCGACGGTCTCGCTTCATGCAGATCGGCGTTCAATCCCCGACCGTCCAAGTGGTTGGGGCACCATACCTTTCCCCCGTCCCATCCCAAATCCTTATCCTGACCCCTTCCCAGTGCTATATAGTCGTAATGGCTTGGCGCTTTCCCTTGATAATTCCTTCCTTCCTAGCCCCGCCCCCCCGCCCCTCTCCCAAGTTAGAAAATTCGACTCTGAAATCTTACTTTTTCGCCATATATAAACTTTATGCACTAATCAAGGAAAAATTAAAACAAATCTAATCATAAAAGTTAGCCTTTAAACCACCCCAAAAAATTATATGACATGGATTTTTCCTTGGGGTTTATTGACTGTGTATTCACCTAGTTGTAGTCACCGAGTTGTACTTGCAGGGGTTGAGCTCTGGCTCTTTCGGCCCGGCTCTCAACTGTTAATCAATCAACTTTTTTCCCCCGCACCTCACACACATCCCCAGGAAGCAGCCCGTAACAGTTGTCTAACTCCCATTACTGCTAGGTGAACAGGGGCATCAGAGTGAAAGAAACTTTGTCCATTTGTTTCCGCTTCCACCGGGTATCGAACCCGGGCCATTAGGACTACGACCCCCGAGCGCCATCCACTCAGCTGCGAGGCTCCACATGTGTGTGTGTGTGTGTGTGTGTGTGTGTGTGTGTGTGTGTGTGTGTGTGTGTGTGTGTTTGCGCGCGCGCGTGCGTGTGTTCCCCTCCCCCCCCCCCTGCTCTCCCTCCAACCTCCGGGATGCTGGAGCCTCCGGGATGAAAGTCTAGGCCAGAACAAGAGGCAGAGCATCCTCAAGTCTTTTTCACCAGTTCATTATGACCAGGGAGTCGTGGTCTTGAAGTGTGGCCGCCCATTCACGCCCACCACTCTAAACGCCCACTCCCGCCCTCTCTCAAGCTGACACCGCCGCCCACTCCCGCCCTCTCCCAAGCTGACACCGCCGCGCACTCCCGCCCTCTCCCAAGCTGACACCGCCGCCCACTCCCGCCCTCTCTCAAGCTGACACCGCCGCCCACTCCCGCCCTCTCTCAAGCTGACACCGCCGCCCACTCCCGCCCTCTCTCAAGCTGACACCGCCGCCCACTCCCGCCCTCTCTCAAGTCCAGAGTTACAGTACAAATTCTAAAGAGACCAGGCGAGACCAGGGACCAGACGAGACCAGACGGGACCAGACGAGACCAGACGGGACCAGACGGGACCAGACGGGACCAGACGAGACCAGACGGGACCAGACGAGACCAG
>WNGS01127735.1:0-7500 GCA_020271785.1 Procambarus virginalis | reverse complement strand
TTTTTCTTATTATGATAAAGGAATATTTCTTTCTTTTGTGCTGAACTGCTGCAATTGTGATCAACTTCTGTCCCAATCCTCACATCTTTGCATTTTTGTCTGAGTTGTGGTACAGAAGCCATTTTCAGACCACATTTGTGGTACAGTATAGCACAATACCTCTGCTTTGAATTCTCACGTTATTTTTGCATCAGCAAACAATGCCAGGACAAAGGCAGTCTACTCCTTACCTCTCTCCACTGTGATTACTACGGTCTCACTCTGTGTGTTTGTTTTCCGCACGAGAGGTACTCCCTCACCTAACTATACCATGTACATGAGGCTGTTTCTTTAGCTTGAGTGTGGGTCTATTGTGATGGAGAATGGTGAAATCTTTCTGACAGTCTAGAAGGATGCTGTCTTACCAAGTCTCTTGATTTTGTTTGATTTCCGTCACCTAAAGACGAAATTAAACCACTTTAAGACTTCTACAAGTTTCCTTTTATTGAATCCCTCTGGTAACTTGCAGGAAATGTTTATTTACAGATATTTGTAGTTCAGTGGTTTTTATCTAACTACTTTCTTGTATACTGGCACTACATTAGATATTAAAAAAAAAATCTTTGAAGCAGGAGTATCTATCAAGTCGATTCAAGTTATCTTTGAAGCAAGTCGATTCAAATATCTTTGAATCGACTTGAGAATGATCCAGGACGAACCGAAACGTCGTCGTCCCTTCACCTTCTAGTGTGTGATCTGGTCAACTATTTTTAAAAAGTCTGGTAGCTCTCGTCACTCACGTGAGAGTTTAATACTGTACCAAGGGGTCTGCAGAATGCTTCAGCTCTCTCTCAGTATACACAGTGAGATCTCACCTGGACTTTTGGCTTTCATTACGTCCAGCTCCTCTAAGTGTTTCTTTACATTTTCGTGTTGCACTTCTACTTTGGTCATTCATGCACCCGGGCTGTATGTTCCCTTAGTGCCCTTGTAATGATGAGGCGGATTCCTCTTTTATCAGCTCATTTAGTTACAGTGTCTATCTCTTCTGGTGGAGACAATGTGCAATTGTCACAAGAAATATTATCACAAACGGTAGGGTGTCTCTGACCAAATTGATCACAAACGGTAGGCTGTGTCTCTGACCAAATTGATCACAAACGGTAGGGTGTCTCCGACCAAACTGATCACAAACGGTAGGGTGTCTCCGACCAAATTGATCACAAACGGTAGGGTGTCTCTGACCCAAATTGATCACAAACGGTAGGGTGTGTCTCTGACCCAAACAGATCACAAACGGTAGGGTGTGTCTTACCCAAACAGATCACAAACGGTAGGCTGTGTGTCTGACCCAAACAGATCACAAACGGTAGGGTGTGTCTTACCCAAACAGATCACAAACACCTCTCATGCTACACACGTCTGGCTTCCTCGAGTAAAGGACGCAGTAAAACACACAACCCACGACACTTCTCCAGGTTTCAGCAACTTGCTGTCAATTTCCCCAGACAACAAGAAGAATGATTGTCGACAGTTTCTAACATCGACCACTGTCACCATAACTTCCCGTCACACGTTACAGCCTGTTTGACTGTCAGTCTTGCACCAAAACCTGTCGCCCAAGTCTGCTTACGAAGCGAGTCTTCCGGCAACTCCTGCTTTAAAGAGAAATCACCGCATCTTAAAAATTGCATCGATCCTCCTTACATGGCTTCAAATACGCGGAGACTCCAAAGGTTGGTAGAACATTAGGTCGAGAATCTTCAGTTATGTGAAATATTCAGGTGACGTGTCGCGGGCCAATCACCAGCAGTTTCACTGCCGCTGGTGATTCACTGTAGGTCTCCTCCTACTGGTTACCCAAGGTCACGTGACGGTGAAAGTGTTTTCGCCAGATATGAGGTGAACATTTTACCAGGGGGCCATATTGTTTAGCCCAAATAATACAATGATATTCAGATAGATATTCAATGATATTCAGATACATCCCTATGTCAACCTCTTTCTGAGCGTTTATACCTGATAACATAGATCAAATATTACACATGATAACATAGACCAAATATTACACATGATAACATAGACCAAATATTACACATGATAACATAGACCAATATAACACATGATAACATAGACCAAATATTACACATGATAACATAGATCAAATATTACACATGATAACACACATCAAATATTACACCTGATAACATAGATCAAATATTACACATGATAACATAGATCAAATATTACACATGATAACATAGATCAAATAATAACTCCCTGGGAGTTATTTACACTGGTTGAGGACTGACTAACGATACGATACAATACATTACCTAGATATACGGTACTGAAATTTACACACACACATACATGGTTTTACAATTTTCTCCCTTTATGTATACATATCGTACATGTATACAGACACACACGCACAAAAAGGGTCTCAAATAAAAGTGGCTACATTTTCGACTCAAAATTATGGATACTGGTTCGATCCTCAAGGAAGACAGAAATGGTTGGGAACGTTTCCTGATGCCTCTGATAGCTAACAGCGAATAGGTACCGTGGAGTTAGTGAACTGTTGTGGGGTGAGTTGGTTACAACAGGTGAAGACCGTAGTGATAGAAGGTTAACTACTTCCTGGAGCTTAGTACTACCTTGGTCATTCCATTAGGCCACTGATACCGCGGCCCAGTCTTTGATCTAGCCTCCTGGTTGACGGCTGATCAACCAAACTGTTAGCACTCGTAGCCTGCATACAATGCAGGAGCTATATCGTAGTAAATCATGAACCCTTTGGATGTGATGACAAGATCCCACTAAATCACAGAGATCTTAAATTTACTGGGAGGAAGTTTAAAAGCTTTGTGTTCTGATGTGTATAGAGTTTATTCTATACACATCAGATGTGTATACATCTGATGTATACTTTTCAATGGTGATGTTAACACATCCTCCTATTCCTTCCGACCTCGCACCTCAGCGCGCAGATTTAGACTTATTCCCTCAATATTTTCCAGAAGAGGCTAAATTATGAAGGATAAAATAATTAATTGAATATTAATCAGATACGAGGCATTTAGAGAGATTAATAGGGTCTCTGGACTTGAAAGCAACCATTGAGAGGGGGATTTGTGGAACTTGAACATGTCAGTCATTCCTCCCTGATGGCCCAGAGTGTCAAGGTAACTTGTTAGTCAATAGGAAGTCTGTTTGACATGACAGAGAGGTACACTTCAGACTAAACCAAATTATTGGGAGACAAAATATCATCTTACATCTTCGTGTTGCCAGAACGACCACGACCCCTGTAGTTCATCTATAGGTCAAGAATTATTTGTGTAAGTATATTTTATATATTATTCATGCTATAGCTTTTATCACTGTTTAATTATTTCTGTATTAAATGGAGGTATGAGGTAGTAGATTCTCTGATCTACAGATCAGGGAATCTCTGATCTGTAAGTACTAGTGCTAAGCTTGAGCTTCGGCTTATGGGTTTTGATCCACCTCGAACAGAATCTGAAGCTTTTTATTTTTCAGCTGTGATGCCCTTAGCCAGCAGGCAGGTGAGCCCGAGACTGTTGTGAACTACAACCCTTGTGATCAGCATAAGTCACTATGTAAGCTTCTCGGCCACTTTGCCTGGGAAGTGACGAAGCGTGATATAATCCCATAATACTTCTCCGAATCATGTCAGAGGCGGGTGTTGAGTCTCTCAATATTATTTATGATTTCATTTCAGAGAAACTGAGCCACAAGAATCCCTGTTCCTCTCCCTCTTTCCCTCCCTCTCTTCCTCACTCTCTCTCTCCCTCCCTCGCTCCCTCCCTCCCTTCCCCTCCCCTCCCATCCATACATTCCTCCCTCCCTCCCTCTACGCTTCCCTCTCCAGCTCCCTCCTTCCCTCCCTCTCTCTCAGAGTGCCGCTCAGTCGTCGACCAGTTGCAGTTCGTCAACGACTCCGACACGCTCTTCCACGGAACTCACAAACAATAAACTTCGTTCTTGTTTTAATGTAAATATATAGTATAAAGAAACTTGCTCTTTACAATAACATCTTGCCTTTACACCCAACAGCCCAACTAACCTTTTGTCTAATTCATCATAATCGATTGCTACAAGCTCCACTGTCTTCGTCACAAATTATAGATGCCAAACCCACGCCATCTATAACTCCCGTCTGGGAAGAATTAGAAGACAAAACAAGTGATAATCGAACAGTATGAATCATTGTGCCTATTGCAAGGCTCCCTTCGAGTTGAGTCCAGCATAAATAGGTAGAAGGCTTCCTGGCTACTGTTGGCCTTGTCTCAGGCAGCAGAGCCAGTGTGGGACAGTCAAGTGCTGTTGACAAAGGTACTAACAAGGTTTCATATCTGGCACCCAACTTATGGAGGTAGTAATTTAAGATTTTGCAGTACAACAAATGATTTCCATTCCGGGTAATTGGCATGTATTACCAGAACTTAAATTGTGGAAAGGTGTTTTATCATCCACAAAGAATGGATGTTGCAACGAAAATTATATTTTTAAAATATACAATTTCGGAAATTTCAATTTACCTCCCACCCTCAATCATCTTAAGGTTGAAAGGCAAGGTTGAAGCGCAGCTTAGAATGACTGAGCAACAAGCCCAGATAATAGAACTTTGTGGGGCCATGAGGCGCCAGGCTCAAAGACAGTAGACAAACAGGCGATGAAGTACTTCATGAAACGACCAGAGAGAAAGATTTAGGAGTTGATATCACACCAAACCTGTCTCCTGAAGCCCACATAAAAAGAATTACATCTGCGGCATGCGCGAGGCTGGCTAACATTAGAACAGCCTTCAGGAACCTGTGTAAGGAATCATTCAAAACTTTGTATACCACATATGTAAGACCAATCCTGGAGTATGCGGCCCCAGCATGGAGCCCGTACGTTGTCAAGCACAAGACGAAGCTGGAAAAAGTTCAGAGGAATGCCATCAGGCTAGTCTCAGAAGTAAGAAGCATGAGTTACAAGGACAAGCTGTGTGAAAATGCACCTCACGACACTGGAAGACAGAAGAGTAAGAGAAGACATGATCACTACCTACAAAATTCTGAGGAATTGATAGGGTAGATAAGGATAAATTGTTTAACACGGGTGGTACGCGAACAAAGGGACACAGGTGGAAACTGAGTACCCAAATGAGCCACAGGGACGTTAGAAAGAACTTTTTCAGTGTCAGCGTAGTTAACAAGTAGAATGCATTAGGCAGTGATGTGGTGGAGGCTGACTCCATACACAGTTTTGAATGTAGATATGACAGAGCCCAGTGGGCTCAGGAACCTGTACACCTGTTGATTGATGGTTAAGAAGCAGGACCAAAGAACCAGAGCTCAACCCCCGCAAGCACACCTAGGTGAACACACACACACACACACACACACACACACACACACACACACACACACACACACACACACACACACACACGTCTCGCTCCTCGGTACTTCATCCTCTCGCCAGCATATTGTCCCTTCAAAAAAAAAAACGTTTCCATAAAAGTTAAAGTCAGTATTGAATATCGATACCAATTGAAGCCAGAAAGGTGTGTGCCAAACTCTCCGTCCAGACTCTCCCGAGCATCACCATTTTACACGGGAGGGTGCCGGGACAGACGACATCTACCTCCTGTTTACAGCCTTATAGTCTTCCCTTCCCATCGTTCATAATAAGCCTTGCACTACTAGTTTTCCCCTAGAGCACGATCTGCCAGTAGGACTACAACCAAGTCCAGCAATTACTGCTGAGAGGACAGGGGCAAATATTGAAGGATTGGTGTCCAGTCAATCCTACCTGGTCAGGGTTCGAATTTCTGGCCAGACGTAATTGCTCTTTAAGATCAACAAGAACCTATTTCCTTCTTTCCAACATCACAAGGAAACGACCTCTCTCAGCACCATCGTAAGGGGGGGATGAGCCCCCTCCTCACTCACCCCACCACCATAGGGCCCCCCCCCCTCTCCCTGCACCAACCCTACAATAGTGACCCTACCCCCCCCCCTCTCCAACACCCCATTCACAGGACGAGGACAGTGAATGGTGAAATGCGTGTCATTAAAGATGTCTCAATGAGAAATGGAAACTAATAATTCTGACAGATTGAAAACTCGCGCACACGGCCCCCAAAAAAATGAGGATTTTATCTGTGATATTCAGGAGGGAAGAGTGTATTTTTTTAATGGCTGTCTCTGTACTCACTTTGAAGGTGTGTGTGTGTGGTGTGTGTGTGTGTGTGTGTGTGTGTGTGTGTGTGTGTGTGTGTGTGTGTGTGTGTGTGTGTGTGTGTGTGTGTGTGTGCAGCCTTCCACCACCACTTTACTACTTGGAGCATTCAAAAAAATCGTAAAGAAACCTTCTTTATGAAGAGTTGAACAATCTTAACTTACAGTGCCAAGAAGGCCGAACAATAAGCAGTGACATGAGAGTATACAAATGAATGAAATGGGATAACAAAGCGGGATATAATAAATTCTTAAATATATCACAAAATCGAGAACGAAACAGCAGATATGAATTGGAAAAGTTTACATTTGAGAAAGACCTGGGTAAATACTGGTTTGAAAAGAGGGTTGTTGATTTATGGAATAAACTGACAATAAGTCACAGTAACATGGGGTGAAAATTAGGTCTATATTCTACATTTATGTAACACATTAATCGCTAACATAATAGACGTGGGAATCGACAGAGTGTTTCAAGCGTAGGTTAGACATTTATATGAATGACTTTGAGTGCATATACAGACTTCCTCCATGGAGTCAATAGGCCTTCTGTCGCTTCGTTTTTGTGTTCAATTATTTGTTCAAGATAATTACACACAAAATTATTTCTTGGGTATTTTCCGTTGTTCGTGTCCTACTTATAACTAATCCAATTACTGTGTCTCTGTCTTACCTATCAAATTCCCTGAGAATTGTGTATGTTGTGATCATGTCTGAGCTAACCCTTCCCTCCTCCAATGAGGCGAGGGTTAGTTAATAGCAATGTATTCCAAGTTAGTTCAAAGCTTTCAGAAAGTAATTGAGACTGTAACTTGGGCTGTCACCTCCAGACTGGGAAGTGCCACTAGTAAACAGTGCCACTAGTAAACAGTGCCACTAGTAAACAGTGCCACTAGTAAACAGTGCCACTAGTAAACAGTGCCACTAGTAAACAGTGCCACTAGTAAACAGTGCCACTAGTAAACAGTGCCACTAGTAAACAGTGCCACTAGTAAACAGTGCCACTAGTAAACAGTGCCACTAGTAAACAGTGCCACTAGTAAACAGTGCCACTAGTAAACAGTGCCACTAGTAAAAACGTGCCACTAGTAAACAGTGCCACTAGTAAACAGTTCAACATTTCCAAATACCCAACTCAGTTATTAGTCGTAAGACGTGTCATTAGATTGTTATAGTTTCATCCCTGGCAAGAAATAGAGTCATGCTGAAAATGTCACAATAACCTGGTTGATCATAGCAACACAACCCATACATACGAAACGAT
>WNGS01127715.1:0-11238 GCA_020271785.1 Procambarus virginalis | reverse complement strand
CTCGTAGAGAGAAGGATCTTTCCTGCTATTGGAATAGATCGAGAATTTAGAAGCATTGTCGTCAGGCCAAGTACAACGAGAAGGATTAGACAATACCTTGGTAATGTTGGTTGTCTTACTCAGGTCGTTGGAGGAGATGGTATCACACTTCTTCTGACCTTCCTGGCGGTGTCCGTCCTGCGGGCACTGCTTCCCGAGGTGTTTCACAACGTTGGCAGCCGTACTGTTCTGGACGGAAACTGCTGTAGAATACCTGATGGCAGAACACGGGATATTACATAGAGGAACATTACCTGAGCTTGTCTGGGACAGAGGCTCGTCATAGTTGATGGTATGGCTGAACGGCTCAGAAGACACTGGTACCTGTATCAGGGGTGCCTTTAATAGAGGAGCGTTCGGCTTACTTGTCATCTGAGACATGTGACAATTTTTTGCAAGGTGTTTAATGTCTCGAATCATACCTGGCCAGTAGTAGTCCTGTTTCAGGGCCTTGTAGGTCTTGTACAAGCCGTAGTGAGCGAGAACCCCGGACCAGACGCAAGATATCTGATCGTAGGCTGTTGGGAACTACCAGTTGTTTGAAGTTCGCCCGGTCGTCGTTCTCCTTCAATTACCTAGTTCTATAATGCCGGTACAACACTTTATTTTCTACAAAGAAACCAGGGATAGCGTTAGGTTGGGTCTCAGCCTGTAAGAATAAAGATGTTAAGGAGGGATCCTCTCTCTGCAACTTACGGAACTCCAGCACTGTGAGATTCGGGGAGGAGGCTCGGAGGATCTTGAGGAACAGCTGCAGCAGTTAGTTTCAGGCGAGCAGCTGTGGCCAGCTTCGTCACCATAACAGGAGGGAAGACGTTGTCAGAATCTTTTGATTGGACCTCTTCAACCAACTGCAAGATAGGGTCTTCCACTGCCGAGTCACATACCTGGGGATCTTCCTTGATTAAATTCGCAGGTTGTAGATCCTCTGCCAAGTCGATGCCCAGAAGAAGCTGAGCTCCTGACATGGGAAAAGGCTTTTCCCGGATGGCGACTTGGACTTCACCTTGCATAAACGAACAATCCAGGCGGACTCTGGCAAGTGGATATGGAGTAGTAGCAGTGAGGTCCGTGATGAGGACAGTTTCTCCGGTGTAGGTGACGTTGGGTACAACTGACTTCAGAAGAATGGACTGTAGAGCAGCTGTGTCCCTCAAGATCTTCACTTTGAACCTTTCCTCCGAATCTCCACGGCTGGCAGAGACTGTTCCGGAGTACAAGTGTCTGTTGAAGAGAGAAAGATCAGTGGAAGAAACAAAAATATTCATTACAGGCTTAGGACTCTTATGAATTTTAGGAGGAGTTGATTTGGGCTTATTCTCACTGCTGACTTAACAGTGAGGATTGGTACACTTTTCTATGGTATGCCCATAGTCTTTGCAATAATTGCAATACAACGAGGAGTTCACATTACTGGTACTCACTTTATCAGGGCTAAACTAGGAGGTCTTACTAGATGGCGTGTCGGCTGGTACTCTGTGAATAAGACTGTAGGAGTCAGCCAATTGAGAACATCTGGTAAGATCGCTTTCTTCCTTGTCGGCTAGGGAGAGACGTATTGAAGTAGGTACACGTCTGAGGAATTCTTCCACCAGGATGAGGTTGATGAGATCTGTAAAAGTAGAGACTTTTGCGGCTTCCAGCCACTTCATAAAATATCTCTTCTTGTTATTTGCAAACTCTAGATAAGTGGAAGCACTTACTTTAAGGTAATCTCTGAACTTACGTCTGTAGGTCTCGGTGGAGAGGAGGTAGGCATCGAGCACTGCTTACTTCAGTACCTGGTAGTCGGTTTCAGACGCTATAGTACTGAGAGTCACTGCAGCTCTTCCTGTTAAATGAGACATGAGAAGCACAGACCACTGATCCTGAGGCCAGCTAAGTTGGTTAGCCAGAGCCTCAAATGAAGTAAAAAAGACATCTGCTTTTGCCTCAACAAAAGAGGGCATTAACTTAATTACATGTGAAAGGTTAAAACATACCGGAAGGTTAGCTTCAGCTTGTTGGCGCCGAGTGTGGTGTGCAGTTTCTAAGTCGAGTTCTTTCCTACGGTTGTCTAGAGTCATGGCGACTTGTTTCTTCTCGTGTTCACGTTGTATCTCCAGCTCGCGTTCTCTTAATTCGAGCTGTTCCATTTCACGCACACGTTGGAATTCAACCTGCTCACGTTGTAGGGCAGATAGTTCTTTTTCTCGCTTACGTTGTAGGGCAGCCTGTTTTTCAACGAGCTTAAGTTGAAGTTCAGCTTAACCCGTTCCTTCCTCTGAAGAGCTTCTCTCCGAAGAGCAGCTTGTTCCTTCTCAAGGGCCGTTTGTTCTTTCAGACGTTCGCTTTCGGCGTTAGCGAGTTCTAGCTTCAATTTCATGGCTGCCAAGGCTTTCTTGTCTGCAATTAAGTAATGTTCATGAGATTCAGGTGTAATAACCTCATTATCCAATAGATAATTCAAAATAAGATTGTGTAGATCAGTTTTAGTGGCTCCATGTGGGGCCGTAAGGTGGTACTCATTTACTAGCGTCAGCATCTCCGTCTTGGTGGCACGAACTAGTGTGCTCACTTCATCGTTTGGATTCTGTCTAAATGTGGAAAGACGAAACATGGTGAATGATAGCAAATATATGCAAGACAATTCCCAGGTGGATGTACCAAAATATGAAATGTCAGAGTGACAGGATGACGTGGCAACAATAAACTATCCTGTTTAAACTTAATAATCAAGGTTACAATCAAGATAAAAAATGAAACTGTTTTAAGGTCGTAAGGAATCTTGTACCCGGTACTCTATATGACGAGGATAAGGGCAAGAAGGATCCTACTTTAATGGTGAGACAATTGTCTCGAAGGTAGTCCAAAAAATGTAGGGATTTCTTGCCTTGTCTCTAATGACGAGAACAATGGTAAGAGGTTTCCTACTAAAACTAGATAGTATCTTACAGAATTAACAATCTTTGTGCTCTGGAAAAGAATGTTAGCTCCCTACCTGTGTAAGTACCATATCTCTGACCGACGCGAAGGGGTGCGAAGTGTCAATTAATGGCGAGAACTGCTTGTAGGGGTCCCAACATTACAGCATAGTCCGTGCGAGAGGAACTTTGGCCCTCTATATCCTCCTACGTTCGGGTTGCAAAGATGTGGGTGTACTTGACCCGGAGACAGACCAAAGTACCAGGGTACCAAAGAGGGTGATCTGTCTGAAGGAGAACTCTCCTGTAGGGACGAGAATAAGGTGGAAATCACAGGATATAGCAAAGATTATTAACGACCAATCACGAGTATGACTGTGGCCACAAGACACCACGTAATCCAAAGTCATCCAACAATCATAAAATGCTACACCTGGAAAGCAAACAGTATGAAGCACCATTAAATTATTCAAAGAATACGAGTTCTGAAAAGTTAAACTTGTAATAAAGCCAAGTACAGTTACCACAACTTTAAGTGAAGGGTCTAGAAGCATTACCTGAGCGAGGCTCCTAGGGCAGGCCCCCAATTATGTGGCGGGAAAAATAGATGGTATTGCAGTCTCTCTGGGCACATGTAATGCTAGTCACATAAAGCAAAATAAAAATAGTAAAAAAAAAAAAGGAAAAAAGTTAAACTGCAAGTTGTCTTCACAGTGAGGTAAACTGTAGGATAAAGCAGAGGGAAAAAACATTAAAAAAAAATACTTTACTCTGATAGAAAATGAAATTAAACAAATTACAAAACAAATATCCAGGCTTGGCTCTAATACAAAGTGTGCAAAACAAACAAGATGAACAATCAAATTTACGTTACGTTAATGTGCAAAATAAAATATGGTGTGGGAATACTGTGAGCAAAACTGAATAGCTCTGTTACCGCACCGGGGTATGTCAACAGGTCTACTCATCAGAGCACTCAGAAGTAATCTGAATTTTAGTGGGCTTGGTAGCCCTATATGTACACGATGACGGCCGTGCAGATGGCACTGGTTCCTTCTTTAACTATTAACCGGCTCTCTTTAAACTGCTTGTTTCGGATGGCATGAGCTCCCAGCGACCCAGGTGCGAGGTGGGGTGACGGGCAGTGGTGAAGGTAGACTGTTGGTATTGTCTAGACGTCTGGAAAGTAGTTGTTGTTGCTGCTGCAGTTCTTGATTAAATAGACGTGATATGATAGAATAGGTGATGATGGAGCAGGCCGAATCTCTTCCTAGAGATTTACCGTGATATATATATATATATATATATATATATATATATATATATATATATATATATATATATATATATATATATGTATATATATATATATATATATACATATATATATATATATATATATATATATAATATATATATATATATATATGTCGTACCTAGTAGCCAGAACGCACTTCTCAGCCTACTATGCAAGACCCGATTTGCTTAATAAGCCAAGTTTTCATGAATTAATATATTTTCACAAATTTTTTTCTTATGAATGATAAAGCTACCCATTTCATTATGTATGAGGTAAATTTTTTTATTGGAGTTAAAATTAACGTAGATATATGACCGAACCTAACCAACCCTACCTAACCTAACCTAATTTATCTTTATAGGTTAGGTTAGGTTAGGTAGCCGAAAAAGTTAGGTTAGGTTAGGTTAGGTAGGTTAGGTAGTCGAAAAATAATTAATTCATGAAACTTGGCTTATTAGGCAAATCGGCCTTGCATAGTAGGCTGAGAAGTGCGTTCAGGCTACTAGGTACGACATATATATATATATATATATATATATATATATATATATATATATATATATATATATATATATATATATATATATATATATATATATATATATATTTATATATATTTGCTTTATTTGAACTGTGTTACAAAAAAGGAGTTACATATAGGTTACAAAGATGGTTATCATAGGTTGTCGAGTTCCTCCAGCTCCTCAGATGGCGGGCAGGAACCCTGGATGCAGTGCGCATTTCCCCTCTGTATCGCCACGCTGAGGCGCTGGAAAAGAAAGCTGGCAGCTCTAGGGTCCCTTGTTGTTTCAATGAGCCTAGAACCCAGTTCCTTCAAAAAACTGGTAGCACTTTTACCCCAGGCGCCGAGTGTCTCAGAAGCAATGGGGACAAAATTGTAGTGGTGATCAAGTTCTCTATACTTACGGGATTTGGCTGCTTCCCTGTGGGTGGCAGCGCCACCTGGTTGTGCAACACTGAGGTCAATGTAGGTGTTAGCCAGGGTTGATACGCACGTGTAGTCCCATACCAACTGCTTGCCATTCTTCCAGGGGTTCACTGTGATACCATCCGGGCGACCAATAAGAGCATCAGAGTTACGGGGCGTTAGGTACGAGGCTCTATATATATATGTGGTGAGGCTCCTCTTGATGATGTCGTTAACTTCACTGTGCCTCGAGTGCCATCCTCCCGTGCTTTGGCAGAGTAGGCCATGGTGGCCGTACCTGTCAGCCACCACCTCGCCGCAAATACACCTATATCTGGTGTGGATTGGGGCAGCAAGGCGGAGGGCCACAGCAATTCGGAGGGCGTGTGGTGTGAGACGCGTGCCAGTTGCCGACATTGGGGTTGCTAACAGGAAATCCCCTGCATGAGGGGCTGCTACTGCTGTGAGGCGAGCAATGTCGTGCTGTGTTGATGCAGCACCCAGGCACTCTGCAGCAACTTTGTCTACAATGGGGCCATCCCAGCTGGATTGCCTGTGGGCTTTTGGGGATGGTGGTTGAGGTGATGGGCCTGCACGAGAGGCCCACTCTGTGGCACAGCGTGTAAAATTGGGATCATGTACACCTGCCAGCTGATGTAAGTGGGCAGGTAGAATTTCCTTCACAAGGTCGTCGGATGCTGATAAGGAGGACAGGAAGGCTGGAACAGCGATTTGCGTTGCTGTTCGAACTCCGAGGCCCCCAAGTCTTACGGGAAGAGAGGCTTGTTTCCACTGCAGGTCATCAAAAGAGAGGTTAAGGCTTTTTCTAGCATTGATTTCAGTAACCGGTCATACTCACTTAGTTTTTGGCTACTGTAAGATGGTGAACACCTCAGAAAGTAGGTTAACCTGGGAGGGACAGACATCTGGTGATGAGGTAGAGTGCATCATCGAGGCTCTATATATATTTATATATATATATATATATATATATATATATATATATATATATATTTATATATATATATATATATATATATATATATATATATATATATATATATATATATATATATATATATATATTAAAAGAAATCACCGAAAGCTTGTCCAGTGAGTTCAACATCTGGTTTTTGGATGATGGCACTATAGCTGGCACCGTAGACCACCTCTTGGCAGACATCAGGAAAATAAGGGAGCAAGAAGTAAGCCTGGGTCTCATCCTGAACCCTTCCAAGTGTGAAGTAGTCTCCTCCAACCCAGACATCGTAGCTAGAATAAGGTCTGCCTTGCCTGGAGCCCATGTCATTAGGGCCGAGAACAGCACCCTCCTTGGAGCCCTCCTCGGGTCTAACGCCATTGAGGAGATCCTTGACAAGAAAATCACAGACCTTAGGAGGATGGAAGACAGAATAGGTGACATCGATGCCCACGATGCTTTTTATCTCCTCACCAAATGCCTATCCCTTCCGAGGCTAACCTACTTTCTGAGGTGCGCCCCATCTTACGACAACCGAAAGCTTGAAGAGTACGACCTCTTACTGAAGACCATGCTGGAAAAAGTTGTTAATCTCTCCCTCAACGAGTGTCAGTGGAAACAAGCCACTCTTCCTGTTAGGCTCGGTGGCTTGGGTGTCCGCACCGCCACCCAAACTGCTGTCCCAGCCTTCCTGTCTTCCTCCTCAGCATCAGATGACCTGGTTAAGGAAATTCTACCTGACACCCTCAGTGATGTAGCGGGGATACAGGACCCCCACTACACGGAATGCGACACGAAATGGGGTGCCATGGCAGACCCAGCACTCAGACCAGACATGCCGAAAGCCAAGAAACAATCCAGTTGGGACAGCCCCATTGCAGACAAAGAAGCCACAGCTTTGCTGGAGGCAGCAACAGCCACCAGTGATCGTGCACGCCTCACAGCTGTACAAGCTCCCCATGCAGGGGACTTCCTTTTGGCAGTCCCTATGTCTGCGACAGGCCACATCTTGATCCGCAGGAGCTCCGTATTGCAGTCGCTCTCTCGTCTTGCTACCCCTATCCACACTGTTCATTGGTGTATTTGCGGCGAGGCAGATGCTGACGAATATGGATTGCATGGCCTGCACTGTGGAAATCTGATGGTTGGCACACTAGACACGACGAAGTCAACGCATCATTAAAAGAAGTCTAGCCTATGTTCAGTGTCCAGCGGAGAGGAGAGCCCCGCAACCTACTGAAGCTATGACTCTTGTTAGCTTTGGCCGGCCGAACCAGGACCGGATCACCCTGCGTCCGTGGGAAGGTGTAGCAGACAGTTGCATGGGACTATAATTGCGTATCCACCCTGGCAACCACATACATCAACCTCTTGCCGGCACGAGCAGGGGCCGCGGCGACACACAGAGAAGGATACAAGTCAGCCAAGTACAGGCTAATAAGATATCGGTACAAACTCGTTCCAATAGGGGTCTGAGACCCTAGGCCTCTAGGGGAGAGAGGTGCAGAAGGTTTCTTAAGGATCTAGGTTCCAAGCTCATTGACACCCAAGAGACCCTAGAGCGGCAAGCTTCTTCTCTTTCAGCGCCTCATGTCGCGATCCAGAGGGGAATGCTCGCTGCATCCTCGGTTTCCTGCCCAACGTCGGAGGAGTTCGAGGAAGGCTACAGCCTCTAGGAAGCGACTTTTTTTGTGTGTCCTCCTTAATGTTTCATCTTTTTGCATACCAATCAGATATGTAACTGTATAACATTGCATAATAAAGTGTACACGATAAAAAAGGAGGGAGGTGGTAGGAGAAGAAGCGAACACTCTTATGTATTCAGAGTTAAGTTAAATGGCAAGTTTTTCTCTGAAATGGCTCTGTGTTCCCTTCTCTAGGCCTGATGTGGGTCCCCTATAATTGCGCCAGAGGTGGTACCCCCCTCTATATATATATAATATAAGATATATATATTATATATATAATAGTATATAGTATAGAATATATATATATATAGTATTTATGATATATATACATATTATTATAATATTAATACAGCATATAGTCTATATGATAAGCCTGAATGGTCCCCAGGACTGATACAACTGAAAATCACCACCCAGGAGTAGTGACTCGAACCCATACTCCCAGGGAGCAACGCAACTGGATGTACAGGGATGCCTTAAACCACCTTGACCCATCACGACCGGACATAAGGAAGTGAGTGCCGAGGCTATATGAACCAACTTCCCCGCCGGCACTCGGGATGGTTTACTTGGGCATGAGAATTTTATCAAATCACCTCATTTTTTGGGGCAACACGTGAGGAACACAAATGCAAACAAGCCTGAATGGGTCCCCAGGACTAGAATCAAACTGAAACTCCACACCCCAGAAGTGACTCGAACCCCTACTCCCAGGAGCAAGGCAACTGGTATGTACATGGATGCCGTAAACCACTTGTACCATCAACGACCGGACATAAGGAAGTGATAGCCGAGGCTTATATGAACCACTTCCCCCCGCCCTCCGGCACTCGGTGGTTATGCTGGGCATAGCATGTTATCAAGTCACCTCATTTTGGGCACCGTGAGGAACACACATGCAAACAAGCCTGAATGGTCCCCCAGGAACTAGATACAACTGAAAACTCAACCCACCTCCCATGAAGTGACTCGAACCCATACTCCCAGGAGCAACGCAACTGGTATGTAACAGGGATGCCTTAAACCACTTGCCCATCACGCCCGGACATAAGGAAGTGATAGCCGAGGCTATTTAAACACCTCTCATGCCGGACTCGGATGGTTATCTTGGGCATAGCATTTATCAAATCACTCATTTGGCTATCACGTCCTTATGTCCGGTCCGTGATGGTCAGTGGTTTAAGGCATCCCTGTACCCATACCAGTTGCGTTTGCTCCTGGGAGTATGGGTTCGAGTCACTTTCTGGGGTGTGAGTTTTCAGTTGTATCTATTCCTGGGACATTCAGGTTGTTTGCATTTGTGTTCCTCACGTGCTTCCCCAAAAAATGAGTGATGATTTGATAAAATGCGATGCCCAGATAACCATCCGAGTGCCGGCGGGGAAGTGGTTATATAGCCTCGGCTATCACTTCCTTATGTCCGGGTCAGTGAGGTCAAGTGGTTTAAGGCATCCCTTGTACATACCAGTTGCGTTGCTCCTGGGAGTATGGGTTCGAGTCACTTCTGGGGTGTGAGGTTTCAGTTGTATCTAGTCCTGGGGACTCATTCAGGCTTGTTTGCATTGTGTTCCTCACGTGTGCCCCAAAAAATGAGGTGATTGATAAATGCTATGCCCAGATAACCATCCGACAGTGCCGGCTGGGAAGTGTGTCATATAGCCTCGGCTATCACTTCCTTATTGCCGGTCGTGAGGGTCAAGTGGGTAAGGCATCCCTGTACATACAGTTGCGTTGCTCCTGGGAGTATGGGTTAGGGGCTAGTCACTTCTGGGGTGTGGTTTGTCAGTTGTATCTACGTTCCTGGGGACCATTCAGGCCTTTGTTTGCATTCTGGTTCCTCACGTGTTGCACCAAAAATGAGGTGAGTTTGATAAAATGCATTGCCCAAGGATAACCATCCGAGTGCCGGCGGGGAAGTGGTTTCATATAGCCTCGGCTATCACTTCCGTATGTCCGGTCGTGATGGTCAAGTGGTTTAAGGATCCCTGTACATACCAGTTGCGTTGCTCCGGTGAGTATGGGTTCGAGTCACTTCTGGGGTGTGAGTTTCAGTTGTATCTACTCCTGAGGGCCATCAATCTTGTTTGCATTTGTGTTCCTCACGTGCTTCCCCAAAAAATGAGGGTGATTTGATAAAAGCTATGCCCAAGATAACCATCCGAGTGCCGGCGGGGCGGGGAAGTGGTTCATATTAGCCCTCGGCTATCACTCCTTCTGTCCGGTCCGTGATGGTCAAGTGGTTTAAGGCATCCCTGTACATACACCAGTTGCGTTGCTCCTGGGGAGTATGGGTTCGGAGTCACTTCTGGGTGTGGAGTTTTCAGTGTTATCTAGTCCTGGGGACCCATTCAGGCCTTGTTTGCATTTGTGTTCCTCACGTGTTGCCCCCAAAAAAATTGAGGTGATTTGAAAAAATGCTGGATGCCACAAGACGTACATAAGACCACCCCCCCAGCCGGTAGTGCCGGCGGGGAAGGGTTCATATAGCCTCGTCTATCACTCCTTCTGAAGACTAGCCTACCGTTCGTGCATGGTCAAGTTAGGTTAGGCATCCCTGTACATACCTAGTTGCGTTGCTCCTGACAGTATGGTTCGAGTCACTTGGGTGTGTGAATTCAGTTATATATGATAGGGATTATATAGATTAGTATATTATAGTAGAGAGATATATATGTCGTACCTAGTAGCCAGAACGCACTTCTCAGCCTACCCTACTATGCAAGGCCCGATTTGCCTAACTAGCCAGTTTTCATGAATAATTGTTTTCCGACTACCTAACCCTACCTAAACCTAACCTAACCTAAAGCGTTTACCGGCTACTTCACCTAACCTAAACTATAAAGATAAGTTAGGGTTTAGGTTAGGGAGGGTTGGGTTAGGTCGGTCATATGCACTCGTTTATTTGGAACACCAATAAAAAAAAATGGTACCTCATACACAGATAAGAAATCGTGTAGGTTACATTTCATAAGAAAAAAATTAGAGAAAATATATTAATCATGAAAACTTGGGCTCTATATATATTATTATTATATTATATATATATATTATATATATATATATATATAATATATATATATGTCCTAGTACCAGAACGCACTTCTCAGCCTACTAGCAAAGGTCCGATTTGCCTAATAAGCCAAGTTTCATGATTAATATATTTCTCTAATTTTGTTCTTATGAAATGATAAAGCTACCCATTTCATTATGTATGAGGTAAATTTTCTTTATTGGAGTAGTTAAAATTAACGTAGTTATAGACCGAACCTAACTAAACCCTACCTAACCTAACCGATCTTTATACGTTAGGTTAGGTGAAGGTAAGCCGAAAAGTTAGGTTAGGTTAGGTTAGGTTGGTTAGGTAGTCGAAAAACTATTAATCCATGAAAACTTTGCTTATT
>WNGS01127714.1:0-10832 GCA_020271785.1 Procambarus virginalis | reverse complement strand
TTGCGGATGATGTTAAGATACTGGGGAAGATAGGAGATGCAGACAATGTAATGCCCTTCAAATTGATTTAGATAAAAAGGTGCTTGGAGCAACAAGTAGCAAATGGAATTCAATGTGAATAAAGCCATGTTATGGAATGTGGAATCAGAGAAAATAGACCACACACAACTTACGAATTACTGTATGTGGAAAGGAATTACAGAACTCTAATGAAGAACGAGACCTAGGGGTCTACGGGGCCTGACAGCTGAGTGGACAGCGCTTTGGTTCGTAGTCCTGAGGTTCCGAGTTCAATCTCCAGTGGAGGCGGAAACAAATGGGCAAGAGTTTCTTTCACCCTGATGCCTCTGTTCATCTAGAAGTAAATAGGTACCTGGGAGTTAGACAGCTGCTCCGGGCTGCTTCTTGGGGTGTGTAACGAAAAAGAGGCCTGGTCGAGGACCAAGGACACTAGCCCCAAAATCATGTCAAGAATCTCAAGAAGGGGGTGGTTTTGGATAGTAAGCTGTCACCAGAGGAATACACAAGAACATTGCGAGAGGAGTGTAAGCATCACTTTCCAACTTCCGACTTGCTTTTCATTATATGGATGGTGAAATACTAAAGAAACTGTTCATGACTTTTGTGACCAAAACTGGAATGTGCAGCAGTTGTATAGTGTCCAAATCTCAGAAGCACACACAAACTGGAAAAGGTGCAACGGCATGCTACAAAATGGCTTCCAGAACTGAAAAAACAAGAGTTACGAGGAGAGACTGGAGGTGGTAAAACATGCCAAAACTAGAAGATAGAAGAAAAAGAGGAAATATGATCACCACTCACAAAATACTAACAGGAATGGAACCAAAAACAAAGAGGAATTCCTGAAACCAGCAACTTCAGCCAAGAGGACACAGATTCAAGCTTTCATTAGGAAACAAAGGTGCAAAAAAAATTTGAAATTTTTCTTTTGCAAACAGAGTGGTAGATGGTTGGAACAAGTGAGAAGGTGGAGGAGGCCAAAAACTGTCAGTAGTTTCAAAACATTATACAGTACGACAAAGAGTACGGAAGTCGGGACTCCACAAGCGTAGCTCTCATCCTGTGTTTACACTTAGGCAATTACACACTATGCAAGGTATCTCTGCACATTGTACACACACACACTATACAATGTATCTCTGTACATTGTACAAACACTATACAAGGTATCTCTGTACATTGTACACACACACACTATACAATGTATCTCTGTACATTGTACAAACACTATACAAGGTATCTCTGTACATTGTACAAACACACACACACTATACAAGGTGTCACAAGTATGGAGCACCATCTCTCCCTCTCAATACCATTTGCCTTGTGATCATGGACAGAAAACCTCTTCTCTTCTTTTGTGAATGATAATTGTTGACCCATTGGACATATTCCATGCATATAAAATAACATGAAATAATAAATAATAAAAACCCATTCCATCCGTTTGTCCTATTGTTACAAATGTAAGAGATACAGGCTGGGATTCAGCCAATGTCAACCAGGCACTGGGCTGTGGTGAGTATGTGGGCCTGCGGGCCGCTCCAAACAACAGCCTGGTGGACCAAACTCTCACAAGTCAAGCCTGCATCGGGCTGGGCTTGGGGAGTACAAGAACTCCCAGAACCCCATCAAGCAGGTTATCAAGCAGGTATCAAGCAGGTATGTCTACTTATAAAATCACTACAGTACATCTATCCTCCGTTATGGTGGCTAAGTTTGCATTCATTATAACAGCTTTTGAGCTCCAACGTGCCGAGGTGTGTGTAACAATAAGACCAGGCAGTGTTTCCAATCCTCGTTAACAGTTTAATAGATACAGACAAGGCTGCCAGGGAAGGGAGACGTACAAGCATTCTAAGTAGACACGTAAATGCTTAATGAATCTTGGCCATAGTCCAGACTTAAATAGTACAGTACATATAATTCATACATAGTAACATACACATCATACACACACACACACACGCATAACAATCTACACACTGGTATGTCCATCAAAATGTACCTTTTTCTCGATGTGGAGCACCATTAGATACCGGGAACTGCTCGCGGAGTTGTACTTTCTTCTTTTCTAGTGCTTTTTTCATTTGTGCCTGCCTTTTTGCCTGAGATCCACGTTGAAAACGTGGAACCCATTTTCCCTTTTTCTTTGGCGGCATAATGACTTTCTGAAAAAAACAAACAATACCCTTTTTAAATTTAGCCCCATTAAATGCAGTTTTATGCATCCTGCTGGAGTGTGATATTATTCTTAAATGATATTTACCTGAATTTACCTAGATTCATATAACACCATTGTCAGCAGGTTATCTTAAGCCAAACCCTACTAGTTTTTCCTGGAAATATGACCTGTAGACGACTTTCGACTCCTTTTAGCACTCTTGGAGCTTTCCCTTCTTACAGCTCACCTTAACCCTGACCCTAATTGTTTACCCTGGAACATGACCCGCCAATCAGTAAACAACCAGGTCCCCAACTATTGCTGGGTAAACAGGGCCAAACTTATTAATGATTTAACACAGACAGAATTGCTAGCTCTCAACACCCAGCATCCACCATCATCAACAACCAGCACAAACCATCCGTAAAAGTTCAGCCCTGACGCTCTTGAGCCAATCACTTAGATGATGTGAGTTTTGTGATGTCCCTGCTGTTGTCGCTAAAAAACACCCGACTGAGTCAATGCCTCGAACGCCGCATCCAAAAGACACGCAGCTGGGTTTAGCCCTGGCACTTTTTCTCCTACAAAATCTTCTTCCTCTCACCCCCCCTTATCTTCTTCTGTCCCCACTTGAAGGCTCGCCCCAAGGGCATCTTCTCCTGTATTATTCTGATTCTGATTCTCACAAGGTGTGGGGCTGACATGCAAGAATTGCATGCAATTAAAAAAATAGTTCAAATATAGAAGGTCAATATATTTGGCTATTCTGTACCTGGTACATATTTCATATCAAGTACAGAACACATTCAAACCTGCATAAACCTGTAAAATAAGATAACATGCTGTCAAGTCACTAATTACTGTAGTAGTAGTAGGCATTCATCAGTCTCAGGAGACTATGGAGTCGTGCTCTGGTTGTCGGGCTAGAGTGGCCTCTCCAGGGCACAAAGCCAGGGTAGGTTGATACAGGGGAAAAGCTGTTACCCATGCAGCAGATCCCCCCTCTCCACGGCGCCGAAAGTCTCAAACGGAAAAGCAAACGCCAATATGATTGGTTCCAGCATTGTCGCAGGAACTGTCAGAACGAGGTTGAAGGCAACAACGAACAGTCCTAGGAACTACTGTACTGTACTAATAATTCAAAGGCCATATCCCAATTACTGTCAAGTTACACAACTTTTACATCTATGATTTCAATAACTGGAAGTGGTCTATGCCCTCAGCTTGTAGCTGAGAGACCCAGGTTCAATACCCAGACAGAACAAAAAAAAGACTCGTCATGTATCCTTTCACCTGATGCCTCTGATCACCTAGCAGTTTAAACATGTACCTGATAATTTGGTAATTGTTGTGGCTTGTATCCTAGGAAAGGTCAATAGGTGGAATAGATGGGGATGACCTTGATTAGCCTAAGTACAATACAGCCTAACTCTATAGACAACAGGAACTGAATTAAATGTTAAACCAAATGATATACCTGTGTATTTACTGTATCCTCTACATTTTAGCTCTGAAATGAACCACATCATTTCAACAGTTGCTGTTCATGAATGATATTACTAGTTGCGGGCCAGCAAGATAAAGGCAGAAACATCAATACAGTGTCATCAGCTAATGGTACAGAACCACTCTCCACTCAGGAATAATATGGAGGCTCCTTCAACATGTTGCCACCTTCCTCTTCCTATTGAGACCACTAGAGATGGCAGCCCTCAGGTAAAATTTAGGTAAACATACTTGCGCTGAATTCAGCCAACACTTCGCGTCCACTTGAATATGTGGTAACACAAAAACATACAGTCCTTCTGGCGCAGTGGTAAAGCATTCTCCCAGTGCTTTGCGAGCGCTTCGGCCTGGGTTCGTATCCTGGCCGGGAAAGATTGACCGGGCGCCAATCTTTAACTGTAGCCTCTGTTCACCCAGCAGTGAATGGGCACCTGGTTGTTAAACGATTTGGCAGGTTGTATTCCAAGGAAAATTAGGATCAAGGGCCTCCATGAAACGCTTAGCGTGAAAGTGGCTTTACAATAATGGAGAACACTTGCTACAGTATATAAATAAAATTAAAAAGAAATCATATAATAATAAAAGATTATACAAGGTTTAAAAGGTCTTAATCAGACCTCAGCAGAAATTATACATTAACGCGATGCCCAAACCACACACCAGAAGATGAGGAGACGACGACGTTTCGGACCGTCCTGGGCCAGTATCAAGTCGACTGTGGACCATACACAATTGACTTGATAATGGTCCAGGACGGACTGAAATGTTGCCGTCTCCTTATCTTCTGTTGTGTGTTTGGTCACCATATTTTTGGCCATGTCAGTGCGACTCGTCATCTGCTCTTACAATATATCTGTACATCTTGAAATAAATTATAATGATAAGCAAATAACAAACTTCTTGCACAACAATGGCAACGTATTTATGTTATTACACAATGAAGGTAAGACATTCTGTTAATACTTAAAAAATGTCAATACTAAATATTTCTGTTTACAATTTATGTCGTCAGCTTATACTTTTGTCACATATTTTCCAAACCTAATACTGTACAGTATATCCTAACCTAAACTTATCTAACCTAACCTAATCTAATCTAATCTAAACATTGCACAGCAAGTGTGAGCTACAGGAAAAATAAAAAAAAGCTAACTAAACCCAAGGAATAATCAAGCATATCTTTGACATGAAGGAAAAGAAGGTAGTTATTCAACTGTATAAATCTCTAGTACACCATCACTTGGATCACTGCATCCAAGCATTGAGACATCACCTTCAGGAGGATATAGATGCTCTGGAGAAAGTACAACACCGGACAAAAAAATGGTTCCAGAACTAAGTCAACTCTCGAACCAGGAACGATTGAGGGCCACAGGGCTAACAACACTGCAAACCAGGCATGACAGGGTGAAACTCATCAAAACTTTTAAAATACAGTACAGTACTGAACAATTTACTGGATGTTGATCCAGACAATTTTGTCAAAATGAGAGATGTAACACAAACAAGGACCAACAGTGTCAAGCTCAACAAGCCACAATGTAACACAAACAAGGACCAACAGTGTCAAGCTCAACAAGCCACAATGTAACACAAACAGGGACAACAGTGACAAGCTCAACAAGCAACAATATAACACAAACAACAGTGTCAAGCTCAACAAGCCACAATGTAACACAAACAAGGAACAACAGTGACAAGCTCAACAAGCCACAATGTAACACAAACAGGGAACAACAGTGACAAGCTCAACAAGCCACAATGTAACACAAACAGGGAACAACAGTGTCAAGCTCAACAAGCCACAATGTAACACAAACAGGGAACAACAGTGACAAGCTCAACAAGCCACAATGTAACACAAACAGGGAACAACAGTGTCAAGCTCAACAAGCCACAATGTAACACAAACAGGACCAACAGTGACAAGCTCAACAAGCCACAATGTAACACAAACAGGGAACAACAGTGTCAAGCTCAACAAGCCACAATGTAACACAAACAGGGAACAACAGTGACAAGCTCAACAAGCCGCAATGTAACACAAACAAGGAACAACAGTGTCAAGCTCAACAAGCCACAATGTAACACAAACAAGGAACAACAGTGTCAAGCTCAACAAGCCACAATGTAACACAAACAGGGAACAACAGTGTCAAGCTCAACAAGCCACAATGTAACACAAACAAGGAACAACAGTGTCAAGCTCAACAAGCCACAATGTAACACAAACAGGGAACAACAGTGTCAAGCTCAACAAGCCACAATGTAACACAAACAGGGAACAACAGTGTCAAGCTCAACAAGCCACAATGTAACACAAACAGGGAACAACAGTGTCAAGCTCAACAAGCCACAATGTAACACAAACAAGGAACAACAGTGTCAAGCTCAACAAGCCACAATGTAACACAAACAAGGAACAACAGTGTCAAGCTCAACAAGCCACAATGTAGGACTGAGAACAGGAGATCCTTCTTCACCCACAGGGTTATCAACCCATGGAACCGCCTACCCGCCGAAGCCATATCCCTAGACATTGCTGCAATTCAAAATCCAGCTGGATAAAATCATCAGGACAAATCTGGGACCTTTGACAAGCTGCCGGCAGACTGTCCTCGTCAAAACCATTAGAGATGGTGGCCCTCAGGTTAAATCAAGTAACCTAACCCATCCTATCACATCATAACCTAGCCTAACCAGGAGCCGGTCGGCCGAGCGGACAGCACACTAGACTTGTGATCCTGTGGTCCCGGGTTAGATCCTGGGCGCCGGCGAGAAACAATGGGCAGAGTTTCTTTCACCCTATGCCCCTGTTACCTAGCAGTAAAATAGGTACCTGGGTGTTAGCCAGCTGTCACGGGCTGCTTCCTGGGGGTGGAGGCCTGGTCAAGGACCGGGCTGCGGGGACACTAAAAAGCCCCGAAATCATCTCAAGATAACCTATCATAACATACACACAAACCAAAATAAGAATTAAAATGTCCCAGGTGGACGAGCTAGGATTAGGAGAGAGAGAATAAGCCGTATCGTACACAACAGATTTTAAGCTAACCCAAGCGGGCCTAACACAATAGGCTCAGGAAACTGTACACCAGTTGATTGACGGTTGAGAGGCGGGACCAAAGAGCCAGAGCTCAACCCCCGCAAGCACAACTAGGTGAGTACAACTAGGTGAGTACAGCCTAACCTAGTCCAACACGACGGACTTAACAACTTGAATTCGTAAGACCCTTGTACTGTAGACCCTTTACTCCTGTATTGACTATTGGTACTCTGGACACTCTTAAGCCAGGATTATATATGTACTCTGTACATATATCCTGGTAGTATATATGTAGTCTGTATATATATCCTGGTACTCTAGGGTCACTACCGCTGGCGAGCACCCTAGGCCGGTAGTGTACCTTGTTATGGGTACCCAGGCGAGGTTTACACGTACTCTAGGCTCACTAACTGGTAAGTACTCTAGCGTCACTACCGCTGGTGAGTACTCTAGGGTCACTAACCTTTGAGCACCCTTGTGCTGCCCCAGTAGGCCTGGGGTAGGAGGCCTAGGGTAATGTGGTGGGAGGCAGGACAGTAGCGGGTCCCGGCCGGCGTCGTGGCGGTACTGAGCGTCGCCTCCAAGCTCACCCTCATTTACCAGAATTTACCTGAGAACAAGTGGCCTCGACGAGGACAAGAAGCCGACGGCTTGTTAAATGTCCCTCCTCATTTATCCTGAGAATATTTTCTAGTTTGACTTGAAAATTTAAAAGTTTTTTGGAATTTACGCTTTGGCGGGTAGGCGGTTCCAGCCTGATATTTGCTTGAATTTACCCGAGGGTCACTAACACTAGTGGTCTCGACGAGGACAGGAAGCCGGTGGCTTGTCGAACGTCCCCCTCATTTGTCCTGATGATCTTTTTTCCAGTTTGGCTTAAAAATTTAACTTTCTTGGAATTTACGGCTCCGGCGGCTAGGCGTTTCCCTGATACTTGCCTGAATTTACCTGATGGCCACTAAGAAGCAACGGTGTCACGCTCAACAAGCCACAATGTAACACAAACAAGTAACAACAGTGTCAAGCTCAACAAGCCACAATGTAACACAAACAAGGAACAACAGTGACAAGCTCAACAAGCCACAATGTAACACAAACAAGTAACAACAGTGTCAAGCTCAACAAGCCACAATGTAACACAAACAAGGAACAACAGTGTCAAGCTCAATAAGTCACAATGTGACACAAACTACAAAATCTACTATCAGAACAAAATAAACTGTCTTCAGACAACAGTCAGCCTCTCTGTATAAATCCATAAACATGCTGAACATGAACTCACTCCACACATTCTCTTGTGTCATTTACATGTACAAAACCCTACGTACAACCCTGATCTGAAACTCTTCCTGGACAGTTGTAATAGAGCACATAATCATCACACCAGAAATAAATATCTTTGATATCCCCAGAGTCAAACTATATCTGTGTAAACACTCTACACAAATAAAAGGACCTTGTCTAAGGAACTCACTCCCTAACGAATTGAAAACCTGTCCAACTTTTGCCTTGTTCAAAAAACAAGGAAGTCTTGAAGTGTTTGGGGGGTGGGGGACCGGCTTCGCTGGCCTGCGGAGTGGGGGTGCTGCGCCGGATCCCCAAGTCTAGGGCTGCCCGCAGCTACTTACCATATGTCAAGTGCTCACTACTGGTGCAAGTTGGGGGTTGCAGACTTTACATGTACTAGGCACTAGCATGTCATTACCCTGGAAAATCTTAATTAATTTTCATGCCCTCTGCGTATGCACAATATATATTTTATCCATACTGTACTGGCTGTGACAATCATTTATCTCGGGCATTGTTTAATTATAGCATTACGCTATTTTACCATGGAAATCTTCATTATTCTTCCTAGGCCCTCTGCGTATGCAGAATATATTTTATCATACTGTACTGGCTGTGCCACTCATTATCTCTGGTATTGTTTTAATTATAGCACTACGCTGTTTGCGAGTAATCTGCGTATGCACATATATTTTATCCATACTGTACTGGCTGTGACATTCATTTATCTCTGGCATTGTTTAATTATAGCATTACGCTATTTTACCATGGAAATCTTCATTATTCTTCCTATGCCCTCTGCGTATGCAGAATATATTTTATCATACTGTACTGGCTGTGCCACTCATTATCTCTGGTATTGTTTTAATTATAGCACTACGCTGTTTGCGAGTACTGCAACATTGCTTCGGTTAGCCGACTCTAGGCACGATTAACGTTCTAGGACTTATTCCCTTAGTTGCATCTTTGCAGTACTGGCATGCTACTCAGTCATGTTACGATTTATTTTATTGTGGTACAGCAGTCGCTCTGTAAATATTAATTAATAAATTAAGGTCCCCCCGCTCCTGTGTGTTTTCTCTCCGCCCAGAAATGGCCCCTGCATAATTTAAATTAAGCGGGGGAATTCTGGGAGCGAGAATAAACATATACGCAGCGCTCAGGAGAGCTGCGCGCGCCGTGGGGGGGGCGCACATTTAAGCAAACGCACGCGCAGTTTCTCCCTCTTTCCACTAGGCTCCGCTACGCTTCACACGAAACACCCGCCCTCCTCCCTTGACTGCAGAACTTCTTATGCTCTCCGAGCCCCACATGTTTTCCCTACGCTTCTCTTTAATTTAGTAATTTGGGGGGTGCTGCGCCGGATCCCCAAGTCTAGGGCTGCCCGCAGCTACTTACCATATGTCAAGTGCTCACTACTGGTGCAAGTTGGGGGTTGCAGACTTTACATGTACTAGGCACTAGCATGTCATTACCCCTGGAAAATCTTAATTAATTTTCATGCCCTCTGCGTATGCACAATATATATTTTATCCATACTGTACTGGCTGTGACAATCATTTATCTCGGGCATTGTTTAATTATAGCATTACGCTATTTTACCATGGAAATCTTCATTATTCTTCCTAGGCCCTCTGCGTATGCAGAATATATTTTATCATACTGTACTGGCTGTGCCACTCATTATCTCTGGTATTGTTTTAATATAGCACTACGCTGTTTGCGAGTAATCTGCGTATGCACAATATATTTTATCCATACTGTACTGGCTGTGACATTCATTTATCTCTGGCATTGTTTAATTATAGCATTACGCTATTTACCATGGAAATCTTCATTATTCTTCCTATGCCCTCTGCGTATGCAGAATATATTTTATCATACTGTACTGGCTGTGCCACTCATTATCTCTGGTATTGTTTTAATTATAGCACTACGCTGTTTGCGAGTACTGCAAACATTGCTTCGGTTAGCCGACTCTAGGCACGATTAACGTTCTAGGACTTATTCCCTTAGTTGCATCTTTGCAGTACTGGCATGCTACTCAGTTCATACGATTTATTTTATTGTGGACAGCAGTCGCTCTGTAAATATTAATTAATAAATAAGGTCCCCCCGCTCCTGTGTGTTTCTCTCCGCCCAGAATTGAAGTGTTTGGTACAAAAAGTAGCGGGGGGTGGGGGATCGGCTTCGCTGGCCTGCGGAGTGGAGGGGGGTGCTGCGCCGGATCCCCAAGTCTAGGGCTGCCCGCAGCTACTTACCATATGTCAAGTGCTCACTTGTAGTGCAAGTTTGGGGTTGCAGACTTTACATGTAATGGGCACTAGCATATCATTACCCCTGGAAATTATTAACTATTACTATGCCCTCTGTGTATACAGAATATATTTCTACATACTGTACTGGCTGTGCCACTCAATTATCTCTGGCATTGTTTTTAATTATAGCATTAAGCTGATTGCGAGTACTGCAACATTGCTTCGGCTAGCTGCCACTAGGCACGGTTAATGTCCTATGACTTATTCCCTTAGTTGCATCTTTGCAGTACTGGCATTCTACTCAGACATGTTACATGCCTTCTCTTATATTGTGGTACAGCAGTTGCGCTACTTACCATATGTCAAGTGCTCACTTGTGTGCAAGTTTGGGGTTGCAGACTTTACATGTACTAGGCACTAGCATATCGTTACCCGGAAACTAGTAACTATTCTATGCCCTCTGTGTATACAGAATATATTTTATACATACTGTACTGGCTGTGCCACTCAATTATCTCTGGCATTGTTTTAATTATAGCTTTAAGCTGAT
>WNGS01127713.1:8635-19722 GCA_020271785.1 Procambarus virginalis | reverse complement strand
CAGTAATATATTAAGAATAGAGTAATCTTTTGGTACGGTGAAAGGCCACTGTGAGAGTATTGTGAATAAGATGTCGATCGTGAGGCCAGTGCAATCATAAGTAAGCCATTGAATGTTGAATAGTGTTTTGGAAAAAGTTAAATAAACGGGGATCGTGACAGAATTAGAAACAAGTACTAGTCTGTTCCCACGATCGCGAGGGTCCCGGTCAGCAGATATCTGACAGGTGACGCGGGGCACGCTGCCGGGTGTTACCATATTGTTGCGCTCCAGAATATTATGCTATGAATGGAGCAATTGTCATATCTTATTCCTGATACATTGATGCATATATATTTCTCGTTGTCTTTTAAGTAAAATACCAAAACTCTTTGGTGTTTGATATCATCCCCTCATTTATCTTGTGACCGTGTAATGAAGTAAAGCAGAGTGACCTCCCTGATACCATATTACTGGAATTTGCTCTTGCCACAATTACACCTGACCACTGCAGTGTTACTGGGCACTTGAAAACCAGTTGGCGACCTTGAAGGCTGCATAAGAGTTCGGTGTCGGGGCGGGCCACAAGATTGAGGGAACGATCTGTGCCCTCACCTCATCTTGCAATTTAAAGGCGGTTGTGAGACCGACTGGGGTACTCTCCGAGGCCAGCAGTTGAGCCTAGAGGATCGAGGGAAGACCCGCCGAACGACGGTGAGTAAGGGTTATTGTTGTGAACAACCATCTGGAAAGGAGATCCAGTCTACTGTTGCTTTAACCTTTCTCTAACGAGAACACCGTGAAACCCCGACATTATGCATCGTTAAACGCCTGAAAGAGATGTTGTTGTCTTGCCTATATACTGAGTTTTTTGGGGCTTACAGTCCCCCAAGAGGGCATTTGAAGGCACTAGACCGACGTTTGTCTCTTTTAGAGCGTTCTGCTCCGTGTCTGGAGTGGTTCTCATTAGTAGGCTGGCTGTTTTTTGGTTTTTATAGTAATCGTTAGTTGTATTTTTCTGATCTTTGTCTGTAGGGATAACATTTCTATTAACAAGTCTTTCAGGACCCTTTCCTCCGTTTTAGGAGCTGTGAGAAGAAGTTCCTGTAAAAATAGTCTAATAGGGGTAGGGGGTATAGGTGTTGTATTAGTGTCTCTTCAGAGGGTTGCATGGCGTTTACTTTCCTTCTTATGATGTCCTTCAATGAAACCATTGGAGAAGCGTTGTTGACTAGGACCTGCCTTACCCTACAGAGTTCTTCGTCGACTGCTTCCATTCTGAGCTGTGGCTGAGAGCACGGTCGACATAAGCGTTGACAACACTCCTCTTGTACCTATTGGGCAGTCACTGTTGGCATTTAGGCACATTCCTATGTTGGTTTCCTTAGTGTAGACTGCCCTGTGGAAACCTTTGCTCCTTTCCATGACTGTTACATCTAGAAAGGGCAGCTTTCCATCCTTCTCCCTCTCGTAAGTGAAACGCAGACACAGAATTCTGCTCAAACGCCTCTTTCAGCTCCTGCAGATGTCTGACATCAGGTACCTGTGTAAAAATGTCGTCAACATTCCTGCTGTATATGGCCGGTTTAAAGTACAAGTCGACTAAGACTTTTTCCTCGATAGTACCCATGTAGAAGTTCGCAACAGGACGCCTAGGGGAGAACCGCATGGCGACCCCATCTACTTGCTTATAAATGTGCCATACTGGCTCAAGAAGGTGCCTCCTTAGTACAAGCTTGGAGTAAAAAAAATAAAAAAATGAATTTGGAGAATTGATTTTCATTTACCGTCACCAGTAAAAGAACATAGATATATATATATATATATCGATATATATATAGTAGATATATATATATATATATATATATATATATTATGTCGTACCTAGTAGCCAGAACACACTTCTCAGCCTCCTATGCAAGGCCCGATTTGCCTAATAAGCCAAGTTTTAATGAATTAATATATTTTCTCTAATTTTTTTCTTATGAAATGATAAGCTACCCATTTCATTATGAATGAGGTCAATTTTTATTTATTGGAGTTAAAATAACGTAGTTATATGACCGAATCTAACCAACCCTACCTAACCTAACCTAACCTATCTTTATAGGTTAGGTAGGTTAGGTGTCCGAAAAAGTTAGGTTAGGTTAGGTTAGGTAGGGTAGGTAGTGCGAAAAAACAGTTAATTCATGAAAACTTGGCTTATTAGGCAAATCGGGCCTTGCATAGTAGGGTAGGCTGAGAAGTGCGTTCTGGCTACTAGGTACGACATATATATATATATATATATATATATATATATATATATATATATATATATATATATATAATATAATAGTATATATATTTTTTTTTTTAGTAGTTGTTTATGTATATATATATATATATATATAATATATATATATATATATATATATATATATATATTATGTGTGTCGTACCTATATAGCCAGAACGCAGTTCTTTACCTACTATGCAAGGCCCGATTTGCCTAATAAGCCAAGTTTTCATGAATTTAATATATTTTCTCTAATTTTTTTCTTATGAAATGATAAAGCTACCCATTTCATTAAGTATGAGGTCAATTTATTTTAATTTGAGTTAAAATTAACGTAGATATATGACCGACCTAACCAACCCTACCTAACCTAACCTAACCTATCTCTATAGTTAGGTTAGGTTAGGTAGCCGAAAAAGATAGGTTAGGTTAGGTGTTAGGTAGTTAGGTAGTCGAAAAAACCATTAATTCTATGAAACCTTGGCTTATTAGGCAAATCGCGCCTTGCACGTTGGCTGAGAAGTGCGTTCTGGTACTAGGTACGACATATATTAATATATTATCTATATATATAGTATATATATATATATATATATATATATATATATATATATAATTGTCGTACCTAGTAGCCAGAATGCACTTCTCAGCCTACTATGCAAGGCCCGATTTGCCTATAAGCCAAGTTTTCCTGAATTAATATATTTTCTCTAATTTTTTTCTTATGAAATGATAAAACCTACACATTTCATTATGTATGAGGTCAATTTTTTTTTTATTGGAGTAACAATTAACGTAGATATATGACCGAACCTAACCAACCCCACCTAACCTAACCTAACCTATCTTTATAGGTTAGGTTAGGTAAAATTAGGTAGCCGAAAAAGTTAGGTTAGGTTAGGTTAGGCAGGTTAGGTAGTCGAAAAACAATTCATGAAAACTTGGCTTATTAGGCAAATCGGGCCTTGCATAGTAGGGTAGGCTGAGAAGTGCGTTCTGGCTACTAGGTACGAATATATATATATATATATATATATATATTATTTATTTCCTTATATATGGAAATTCGCCATATATATTAGCTATATATATATATATATATATATATATATATATAGTATATATATATATATATATATATATATATATAATCCTTTAGACATCACCCACCAGTGGGACTCGAACCCAGAAAGCACAACTATCTTCCAATAGCTGCCATAACTAGTATGCCTTAACCCACTACACCAAGTCAGACCCTTAAAAGAGATAGAGACTTCGAAGTATTTACCTCAAATATCTCCACCTCCCAAGGGCGCCAGATTAGTGAGGGGTCACTCAAGCATTTTTCATCAAGCCACTGGTCAATGTGGGGAGAACTCGTGTCTATGCTAAGCACATACTTGCATGAACCACAAGAGAAGATTAACAATCTTTAGACAATCACCCACCAGTGGGACTCGAACCCAGAAAGCACAAACTAATCCTTCCAATAGCTGCCATAACTAGTATGCCTTAACCCACTTGGGAGGTGGCGCCCTTGGGAGGTGGAGATATTTGAGGTAAATACTTGTATGTATGTGCATATATATATATATATATAAACTATATTATATATATATATATATATATATATATATATATATATATATATATATATATAGTATATATATATATGATGAAACTCACACCCCAGAAGTGACTCGAACCCATACTCCCAGGAGCAACGCAACTGGTATGTACAAGACGCCTTAAACCACTTGACCATCACGACCGGACAAAATGAGGTGATAGCCGAAGCTATTTGAACCACCTCACCGCCGGCACTCGGATGGTTATCTTGGGCATAGCATTTTACCAAATCACCTCATTCTTTGGGGCACACGTGAGGAACACAAATGCGAACAAGCCTGAATGGTCCCCAGGACTATATGCGAATGAAAACTCACACCCCAGAAGTGACTCGAACCCATACTCCCAGGAGCAACGCAACTGGTATGTACAAGACGCCTTAAACCACTTGACCATCACGACCGGACAAAATGAGGTGATAGCCGAAGCTATTTGAACCACCTCACCGCCGGCACTCGGATGGTTATCTTGGGCATAGCATTTTACCAAATCACCTCATTCTTTGGGGCACACGTGAGGAACACAAATGCGAACAAGCCTGAATGGTCCCCAGGACTATATGCGAATGAAAACTCACACCCCAGAAGTGACTCGAACCCATACTCCCAGGAGCAACGCAACTGGTATGTACAAGACGCCTTAAACCACTTGACCATCACGACCGGACAAAATGAGGTGATAGCCGAAGCTATTTGAACCACCTCACCGCCGGCACTCGGATGGTTATCTTGGGCATAGCATTTTACCAAATCACCTCATTCTTTGGGCACACGTGAGGAACACAAATGCGAACAAGCCTGAATGGTCCCCAGGACTATATGCGAATGAAAACTCACACCCCAGAAGTGACTCGAACCCATACTCCCAGGAGCAACGCAACTGGTATGTACAAGACGCCTTAAACCACTTGACCATCACGACCGGACAAAATGAGGTGATAGCCGAAGCTATTTGAACCACCTCACCGCCGGCACTCGGATGGTTATCTTGGGCATAGCATTTTACCAAATCACCTCATTCTTTGGGGCACACGTGAGGAACACAAATGCGAACAAGCCTGAATGGTCCCCAGGACTATATGCGAATGAAACTCACACCCCAGAAGTGACTCGAACCCATACTCCCAGGAGCAACGCAACTGGTATGTACAAGACGCCTTAAACCACTTGACCATCACGACCGGACAAAATGAGGTGATAGCCGAAGCTATTTGAACCACCTCACCGCTGGCACTCGGATGGTTATCTTGGGCATAGCATTTTACCAAATCACCTCATTCTTTGGGGCACACGTGAGGAACACAAATGCGAACAAGCCTGAATGGTCCCCAGGACTATATGCGAATGAAAACTCACACCCCAGAAGTGACTCGAACCCATACTCCCAGGAGCAACGCAACTGGTATGTACAAGACGCCTTAAACCACTTGACCATCACGACCAGACAAAATGAGATGATAGCCGAAGCTATTTGAACCACCTCACCGCTGGCACTCGGATGGTTATCTTGGGCATCTGGTCGTGATGGTCAAGTGGTTTAAGGCGTCTTGTACATACCAGTTGCGTTGCTCCTGGGAGTATGGGTTCGAGTCACTTCTGGGTGTGAGTTTTCATTCGCATATAGTCCTGGGGACCATTCAGGCTTGTTCGCATTTGTGTTCCTCACGTGTGCCCCAAAGAATGAGGTGATTTGGTAAAATGCTATGCCCAAGATAACCATCCGAGTGCCAGCGGTGAGGTGGTTCAAATAGCTTCGGCTATCATCTCATTTTGTCTGGTCGTGATGGTCAAGTGGTTTAAGGCGTCTTGTACATACCAGTTGCGTTGCTCCTGGGAGTATGGGTTCGAGTCACTTCTGGGGTGTGAGTTTTCATTCGCATATAGTCCTGGGGACCATTCAGGCTTGTTCGCATATATATATATATATATATATATATATATATATATATATATATATATATGTATATATATATATATATATATATATATATATATATATATATATATATATATATATATATATATATATATATATATATAATACACATGAGAGGATGTGCAGTGATTTAATATCTAACATATTCAGAGATTTGAGTAGGGGTACCGAGTGATGTCTAGGGCCAGAGTTAGATATTGTCATAACAGCAGCTTTGTGTTGAGTAATTAGAGGATGTAAATGATTTTGGGTAGTATAACACCAAGCACAAATACCATAGTTGAGATAAGGATAGATGAGAGAGTAATAGAGTGTCACCAGGGCAGTACGGGTACATAATATCTGATCTTAGAAAGACTACGACAGTTTTTGAAACTTTTTTTGATATATTTAGAATGTGTCCCTGGAAATTCAGCTTGGGTCAATGAGAACGCCAAGGAATTTGCCATCTACTTTGTAACAAATTTGGATATTGTTTATCCTGAGATTTATTTGTTTGAGGATTTATTGCCAAACAAAATATAGAAAGTTTTGTCAATGTTGAGGGTGAGTTTGTTGGCAGTTTGCCAGTGATGGACTTTATTTAGCTCAGTATTCACTGTGACATTTAGAGCAAGGGGGGTCAGGACTGGAGTAAACGAAGGTTGTGTCGTCAGCAAACAGAATTGGTTTGAGGTGTTGGGAGGCATTTGGAAGGTCATTAATGTAGATGAGAAAGAGGAGAGCGCAAAGTATGCTGCCCTGAGGAACACCAATGTTGATGGATAGGGTGGGAGAAATTGAATTATTCACAGAAACATACTGGAGCCTGTCTGTAAGGTAAGATTTGAGGTATTGCAGGGAGTGACCTCTGACTAATAAGTGCATCGTTAGTGCTTTTTGGGGTCTGAAGCCATATTGACATGACCTAAGTATATTGTGTTTGGCTAGATAAGAGTAAAGATGCTTGTAGATTAGTTTTTCAAATATTTTTGACAAGTTTGGTAGGATTGATATAGGTCTGTAGTTGTTAACATCAGTGAGATCACCACATTTGTGGACAGGGGTTACTCTAGCTTTTGTTTTTAGAATATCTGGAAAGGTTTGGAGTTCAAGTGACTTATTGAACAGCAATGCAATAGCAGGAGCTCAAGATCTGGAGACTTTTTTGTAAATTAAAGTTGGTATCTCCTCAAGGGCACTGAACTTGATTTTAAGGGAAAGGATTATCTCATGAACATCAGTGGAATTTGCAGGCGTTATTTACAGAGACTGTGGATAGTTACCTGTTAGATAGTCCTGAAATCAGTACAGGAAGATGGAATATCATTTGCAAGGGATGACCCAATGGAAGAGAAGAACCTATTGAACTCAATAGCAGTATCAGAAGCTGTAAGCTGATCATCGTTATTAGTCAGGAGTATTGGTTTGTTATTTAAAATCTTCTTTGATCCCAATATTTGTGAAATTGTGTTCCATGTTTTCTTAATGTTGCTCTTTGTTTGGGTAAATTTATCTTCGTAGTATTTAGTTATGGCTCTTCTAATTATTTTAGAAAGCAATGATAAGTAATTCTTTGAAAGTTCTTTGAACATTGTACACTCCATTGTACCCCTGGCTTTGCCTGTGTCTTCTAATGCAAATTATTACTCTCAGTGTACCTGAGAGTACTTGTAAGCAATCTACCTAAATTTTTTTGTTCGTTTCGTGTTTGTCTTGTATAGTCTTGTATATATATATATATATATATATATATATATATATATATATATATATATATATATATATATATATATATATATATATATATATATATATATATATATATATATATATATATATATATATATATATATATATATATATATATATATATATATATATATATATATATATATATATATATATTCCCCTCCCCCTTTTACATCAAAATTTGCTTATTTTATAATTGCCTTTTTGGCCTTATTTTCCTACAACCAACCCTCTTATTCAGACAAGTATAGACCCAGAACTAAACCTCTTATCCAGTATCTATGACAATCATCACTTTAATTATCAAAATTATAGATATTTTACAGCACATGATGTAAACAATGTATTAACACATAATCACAATATCTCTGTAATTAACTTGAATGTAAGATCTCTAAGCAAACACTTTGATGATGTCAGTGCTTTGATTCAAACTGTTGACAACAAATTCTCTTTTGTTATACTTACTGAAACGTGGTTAAAGGAGGATACTACTCAACTCTTTAACATGCCAAACTACTCTGCAATTCACAACTGTCGACCAATTCAGAGAGGTGGTGGTACTGCTCTTTACTGTCACCAGGAACTGACATGCTTAAAAGTAATTAGAACTAGAGACTCCTGCAGAGAGTATATCTTTTCCAGTTTCAGAATCAAGGGTGCTGAGACTGTCCTGACTGTGGGAGAAGTCTATACAATTCCTAAAACTGGTGTGTCTGAATTCAACTCTAACCTTAGAGTTAGAGTTGTCTAGTATTAGTTAGTATCTAATACTAGATAACAGATTGAACAAAATCCATCTAATTATCGCAGGGGACTTTAATATTGACCTCTGCGAGCCTGAAAACCCTTCTGCTGCTAGTTTCCTCAACTGTATGAATTCCTGCTTCCTCATACCCTTAATCACTAGACCTACTAGACTCACTGATAGTACTGCCTCTGCTCTTGACCACATCTGGACTAACATAACCTCTCCACTTACTTCAGGGATAATCATTGATAGGACCACAGACCATTACCACTCATTTCTCCTAACCATCATTAATAAACTGAGAGAATCCCAGTTCTCACTGATGTCAACAATTACAGACCTATCTCAATTCTGCCAACCTTGTCAAAAATATTTGAAAAGCTAATCTACAAGCAGCTTTACTCATATCTAGCCAAACTCAATATACTTAGCTCTTGCCAATATGGTTTCAGACCCAATAAAAGAACTAACGATGCACTTATTAGTATGAATAACTTGATACATACAGCTCTTGATAAAAAATGAGTTCCCTGTTGGTTTTTTTTGTGGACCTACGTAAGGCTTTTGATACTGTCAACCACCAAGACCTTCTCTTAAATTATATCATTATGGAGCCAGAGGTCACTCCCTGCAATACCTTCAGTCTTACCTTACTGACAGGCTCCAGTATGTTTCTGTGAACAATTCCATTTCTCCTACACTACCCATAAACATTGGTGTTCCACAGGGCAGCATACCTGGCCCTCTTTTCTTTTTCATCTACTTTAATGACCATCCAAATGATTCTCAACACCTCAAACCAATCTTATTTGCTGATGACACAACTTTCATTTTCTCCAGTCCTGACCGGCTTGCTCTAAATGTGACTGTGAATACTGAACTAAATAAAGTCCAACTTTGGCTAACTGCTAACAAACTCACCCTTAACACTGACAAAACTTTCTATATTTTGTTTAGTAATAAATCCTCAAATGAAATTAATCTAACAATAAACAATATACAAATCAGTAGTAAAGCTGATGGTAAATTCCTTGGTGTCCTCATCGATAACAAACTGAATTCCCAGGGACACATTCTAAATATAGCAAAAAAAATGTTTCTAAAACTGTTGGCATTCTTTCTAAAATCAGATATTATGTACCTCGCCCTGCCCTGGTGACGCTCTGTTACTCTCTCATCTGTCCTTATCTCAACTATGGTATTTGTGCTTGGTGTTCTACTACTCAAAATTTTTACGTCCTCTAATTACCCAACACAAAGCTGCTATTAGAACAATAACGAACTCTGGCCCCAGACAGCACTCGGTTCCCTTACTCAAATCTCTGAATATGTAAGATATTAAGTCACTGCACATCCTTTCATGTGTACTCTATATATTTAAAACTCCTAATTGTAATGTGAATTCTGACCTTAAAAGCTTCTTAGAAGGTTGTAACAGAACCCATGGGCACCATACCAGAAACAAATACCTATTTGATATTCAAAGAGTACGACTTAGTCAAACTTGAAGTGCTCTCCAAATTAAGGGACCCAGAATGTGGAATATGACCTTCCCAATCATGTCAAAGGCTGTACCTCTCTCAACCAGTTTAAGATGAAAACTAAGTACTATCTAATTAACTCCATGTAACCTACCTTACCCCTAAATGTTAACCCATGTCTTACTATTTTTAAACAATGCTCTTTGTTGACAAACTTGTATATTGGCTATTTTCTACCATGTTCCCCCCCCCTTTTTTATCTTTTATTTTTATTTTATTTTATTTTATTTTAACGCAATTTATACTTTAAGCTAAATTACTACTAAGTTTTGTCTAAGTGTTTTTTCCCGCCCACCTCACCTTGCCCGAAACGCTATGCGCGCTAGTGGCATTAGGTATTGTATGTACTAGCTCTATCTATAAATCCAACATTATGTTTGTAAAACAACCATGTTTTAACTTTCCCGAATAAAATTTACTTTACTTTACTTTACTAATGTTGCCCCACTTTGTTTGGGGTAAATTTCAAGAGGTCGGAAGTCGGATTTCAAGAATTGGGTAAAAACCAAGAGTCCGGAAACGCAAGCTGGAGTTCCTGTTTCTGCACAAGGAAGGTACTTGAGTCGACAGCGTAGCAGATTGCAGTCAACGTGGTAGATGAATCTGAGAAACAGCAGCTTTCGTGGGCGCCTGTAGAGACAAGCAGTGCCCTGGCAGCGACGAGAGTCAGCAGGACAGGACTGGTAAATCCCACATGATGTAGTTGCTGATGAAGCTGTCAGATGAGTTAGTAACGTTCGCGGTGGCAGCAAGCTGTAGTACGATGAAAATGCAGAGATGATCGCGGGACAAAATCCGTAGCTGTGGCGAGGTTGCAGGCAGAGTTCCATGACAGGATGACAGGTGGCCGTGGTCCACAGCATGCGGCAGCAGTAGAGGTCAGTGAGAGTTCATGTTTGCCAGGTCCGTCGTGGACTGGATATCGTTTCGAACACTCTCTAGGGTCACCAAGTAAATGTACGATTATGTTACGTTTTTGGGTAGGTTAGATACACGGTGTTTGTATTGTTTTATATTTATATTTAGTAGTCCTTGGATACAGTAGTGTCGTAGATGTTGAGACGGAGTTTGGAGCATAGCAGAGAACTGGAGGTGAGGCCGGAGTCACGGAGCTCTGATGTGGGAGAGCGTTGTAGATCGAGCTAAGGTACCTGAGTCTACTGTTGTTCTGTGTCGAAGTCTGTAGCGTCCTTGGGGTCAATTAGAACTGCATGCACCGAGTGCTAAATCTTGACTGTGAAAG
>WNGS01127699.1:0-15298 GCA_020271785.1 Procambarus virginalis | reverse complement strand
TTTTATGTCCACTCTGTCAATCCCTCTGAGTATTTTATACGTTCCTATCACGTCCCCCTCTCCCTTCTTCTTTCTAGTGTCGTAAGGCATAGTTCCCCCAGGCGCTCCTCATACCCCATCCCTCGTAGCTCTGGGACGAGTCTCGTTGCAAACCTCTGAACCTTTTCCAGTTCTTATGTGCTTCTTTAGATGGGGACTCCATGATGAGGCGGCTACTCTAAGACTGGCCTCACGTAGGCAGTGTAAAGAGCCCTAAATGCCTCCTTACTTAGGTTTCTGAATGATGTTCTAACTTTTGCCAGTGTAGAGTACGCTGCTGTCGTTATCCTATTTATATGTGCCTCAGGAGATAGATTAGGTGTTACGTCCACACCCAGGTCTCTTTCACGCGTCGTCACAGGTAGGCTGTTCCCTTCATTGTGTACTGTCCCTTTGGTCTCCTATCTCCTAGTCCATTTCCATAACTTTACATTTGCTCGTGTTGAATTCCAGTAGCCATTTCTCTGACCATCTCTGCAACCTGTTCAGGTCCTCTTGGAGGATCCTGCAATCCTCATCTGTCACAACTCTTCTCATCAACTTTGCGTCATCCGCAAACATCGACATGTAGGACTCTACACCCGTAAACATGTCGTTAACATATACAAGAAATAGAATTGGTCCCAGCACCGATCCTTGTGGTACTCCACTTGTTACTGTTCGCCAGTCCGACTTCTCGCCCCTTACCGTAACTCTTTGGCTCCTTCCTGTTAGGTAGTTCCTTATCCATGCTAGGACCTTTCCCCCTACCCCCGCCTGCCTCTAGAGTTTGAATAGCAGTCTCATGTGCGGTACTGTATCAAAGGCTTTTTGGCAGTCCAGGAATATGCAGTCTGCCCAACCATCTCTGTCCTGTCTTATCCTCGTTATTTTATCATAGAATTCCAGAAGGTTTGTTAGGCACGATTTCCCTGTCCAGAACCCATGTTGATGCTTCTTCACAAACCTAATGTTCTCCAGGTGTGCAACCAGTCGTAGCCTAATATTCTTTCCAGTATTTTACAGGGGATGCTTGTCAGTGATACAGGTCTATAGTTAAGTGCCTCCTCCCTATCGCCTTTCTTGAAGATCGGCACGACATTGCCTTCTTCCAGCAACTGGGCAATTCTCCCGACATAAGTGACTCATTAAAGATCATTGCCAGAGGCACGCTGAGGGCCTGCGCTGCTTCTCTTAGTATCCACGGTGATACTTTGTCTGGTCCTACTGCTTTAGATGCATCTAGAGTTGTCAACTGTTTCATTACCTCCTCCACTGTCACCTCTATATCTGATAGTCTTTCATCTAGGATACCCCTTCCACAATGGGAGCTGCTCGGGCTCGGTAGTGAACACTCCATGGAAACTGGCATTCAGTGCCTCACAGATTTCCTTGTCACTTTCAGTATATGTCCCCTCTGCCTTCCTTAGTCTTGTCACTTGGTCGTTCACCGACATTTTTCTTCTTATATGACTGTGTAGTAGCTTAGGTTGTTTTTCGCTTTGATTGCAATATCGTTCTCATAGTCCCTTTCCGATGTCCGTCTGATGTTAATGTAAACGTTCCTAGCTCTGTTGCATCTGATCCTGTTGTCCTCTGTCCTTTGTCTTCTGTATTTCCTCCACTCCCGCCTGCTGGCCATTTTTGCTTCCTGACACTGTCTATTAAACCATGGGTTATTATATTCCTTCTTATTTTTTCCCTTTACTGTTGGTATAAATCTCTCTTCGGCCTCTTGGCATTTCTGTATGACTAGGTCCATCATATCTTGGACTGTTTTTCCTCTAATTTCTTCCTCCCACTGCACTTCTCCCAGATAGTCCCTTATCCTCCTATAGTCCCCTTTCCTGTAGTCAACTCTCCTTTCCCAGATCTCTTGTCGCATGGTCACAAGTTTGAATTCCATCATGTAGTCAAAGACTAGGACACAATGGTCACTGGCCCCTAGAGGTATTCATGCTCCAAATTCTCGATATCTTCTACGTTCTGGGTGAAAATCAGGTCTAATAGGCTCGGTGCATCTCCTCCTCATTCCCTTGTGTCTTCCTTCACATGCTGTGTTAGGAAATTCCTGTCTATAACATCTACTAATTTTGCTACCCACGTTTCGTCCCCTCCATGGGGATTCCTTGATTCCCAATTTATCTCTCCATGATTTAGGTCCCCCATGATCAGCAGCTTCGCTCTCATTCTGTGGGCTAGTGTTGCTGCCTTCTGCAGTTCATCTATGCATGCCTTGTTGTTGTCATCATACTCCTGTCTGGGTCTTCTACTGTTTGGTGGGGGATTGTAGATTACCAAGATCACAATCTTCCTCCCATCTACTGTCAAAGTTCCATGTATGAAGCTTGTGCACTCATTGGTAACCCGATTTCCCAGGTCTTCAAACTTCCATTTCCGCTTTATTAGGAGTGCCACTCCCCTCCCTGTCTCTGTGTCCTCTCTTTTCTTTTCACCTGGTACTTTCAGGAAAGATTGCATCTGAGATCATGTCATTAATTTTAGTTTCCACAATTGCAACTATGTCAGAATTTGCCTCACTCACTCTTTCTTTTATCTTTTCTGCTTTATTAGATACCCCATCAGCATTGGTGTACCAAACCTTGAGATCTTCATGGAAACTCCTGTACCAGAGTTCTCCCTTCCTCTGGGGGTCTGGGGGGATCTAGGGGGTGTCTGGGGGGTGACTAGGGCAGGGGGACCTGGGGGTTCTGGGGGGTGTCTGGGGGATGACTGGGGGCGGGGAGGATCCGGGGGTGTCCGGGGGATCCGGGGGGTGTCTGGGGGGGTCCGGGGGTGTATGGGGGGTGAAAGAGGTCGGGAGGGGTGCTTGGGGGGTTAATGGGGGCTGGGCTTCTAGGAAGGTAGGTAGGAGGGTTTGGGTTAGGGCTTGGGTAGGTAGGTCTGGAGTAGGAAGGGCATACTGGGTCTGAAGATTAGGGAGGGTCTGATAGGCATAGAGGGGTTGGGAGATAGCGTAAGGTTGGGAGTCAGATAGAGGTTGAGAGGTCGGGAGGGGGAAGGATAGAGAGGGTGGGGGGAACCTCCCACCCCCCTCGCAAGGGTGGGGGGTCACATGGAAGGAGAGGGGATGAGAAGGGGTGAGGGCTGGGTAGGTTTTGGGGGTTGAGGGGATGAGGGCTGGGGCTGGCTGATGTGTGTGTGTGTGTGTGTGTGTGTGTGTGTGTGTGTGTGTCTGTGTATTCACTTAGTTGTATTCACTTAGTTGTATTCACTTAGTTGTATTTTACGGGGTTGAGCTTTGCTCTTTCGGCCCGCCTCTCAACTGTCAATCAACTGTTTACTAACTACACTAACTACTTTTTTTTTCCACACCACACACACACACACACACCCCAGGAAGCAGCCCGTGACAGCTGACTAACTCCCAGGTACCTATTTACTGCTAGGTAACAGGGGCATTCAGGGTGAAAGAAACTTTGCCCATGTGTTTCTGCCGGGTGCGGGAATCGAACCCGCGCCACAGAATTACAAGTGCTGCACGCTATCCACCAGGCTACCTGGCCCCCAGTGTGTGTCTGTGTGTGTGTGTGTGTGTGTGTGTACTCACCTAATCTCACCTAATTGTGCTTGCGGGGGTTGAGCTTGTCTCTTTGGTCCCGCCTCTCAACTGTCAATCAACTGGTGTACAGTTTCCTGAGCCTACTGGGCTCTATCATATCTACATTTGAAACTGTGTATGGAGTCAGCCTCCACCACATCACTGCCTAGTGCATTCCATTTACTAACTACTCTGACACTGAAAAAGTTCTTTCTAATGTCTCTGTGGCTCATTGGGCACTCAGCTTCCACCTGAGTCCCCTTGTTCGCGCCCCTCCAGTGTTGAATAGTTCATCCTTGTTTACGGGTCAATTCCCCTGAGGATTTTGTAGGTTGTGATCATGTCCCCCTTACTCTTCTGTCTTCCAGTGTCGTAAGTTGCATTTCCCGCAGCCTTTCCTGTGTGTGTGGTGTGTGTGTGTGTGTGTGTGTGTGTGTGTGTGTGTGTGTGTGTGTGTGTGTGTGTGTGTGTGTGTGTGTGTGTGTGTGTGTGTGTGTGTGTGTGTGTGTGTGTGTTACGTTTTAGTCAGTGGTCGGGGAGAGTGGGAGTGAGGGGGGGAGGAGTGTGTTGGGAGAGTGAGATGGGGTTCAGAGGAGGTGGGTGAGGTGTTGTCTTCAGACTACGGCGGGGGGATTAGCGGCTTATCTGGGTTCCCAGTGAGCTCACAGTTACTGTCCCTCTTACCTGTCTACCACTTACGATTGTAATTTTGAATGGAATGCAATAGTGTCTATGATATGATGTTAAATAAACCTTGCACACTGTTGGAGACTTATGAGAGACAATTACAAGCCTGCCCCTGCAAGCACTTAGGTGAATACACGGCGTGTCGTCGGTAATCCTGTGAGGTCTATAGGTCTCCACCTGGGTCCCGGCTGATGCGACTGATGCTGCCTCAAGTAGTCGATTTCCACTAGCTATCTTCTCTAAATTCACTAAGATATTTTACCACGAGATGTGATCAATGTGTTGCATTGCAATGCCACTGTTCGATTTACACTGTCCCGATTCTCACTGCACAGTGCACCCGCACTCTTGACCCTACTGTTCTTCGGTATGCGCAGGCCGCTGACCCTACATGTCTGCTCCCTATCAAGGCTGACCCAAGACACACACACACACACAGGTTGTGTGTGTGTGTGTGTGTGTGTGTGTGTGTGTGTGTGTGTGTGTGTGTGTGTGTGTGGTGTGTGTGTTGTGTGTGTGGTGTGTGTGTGGTGTGTGCGTGTGTGTATTTATTATTTAAATTTTACTATTTGTGTCTACAGAATCGAACTATTAGCTCTTGGACCCTGCGTTTCTAATCAATCTATTTTTCCTCAATTATATCTACTACATATATTTCTAACACACGATGAAAATATTAATCTCCCACACACACACGCATCCCCAGGAGGCAAATAAATTGTCTTCCACACTTCCGTGGAAATTTAATATATTTGCCAGATTCCTTGTTGTCTGAAGATACACTTGAGGTAGGGGATGCTAGACATACAGCTTTAGCATCAAGGGATAAAGCAAATAATAATGATTACAGATGGTACCAGATTTTGCAGGAACATGAAGATGCTCAACTGCTAGGCGAGCCCTCTCATCTCTTAGAGGGAGATTAGATTATGCTTGTTTGATAAATGCTGGGGGCATAGAGGGGAATTGTCTTATTGTAGATGAAATGCTAAGTGATAATTTTCCATTATGATTACAGCTTAAACTGAATAAAAATAATGCGTGCTTTCAAAGGAAAACGTTTAGTAAGGGAGAATTAAGGAGTCTTGTTGGTCATATAAAGTTTTGATATCATACTTATAGGCCAGTTTCGGCAGAAGCATTTTATGAAGATCTAATTAAGGAGGTAGCTGTAATTAACAAGACTAAACTTACTAGCAAACGTGACCCTAACATAAGCCTACTCTTTCTGTTTTCTTTCTCTTGTTTCTCTTATGTTCCCTGTCTTATTCCTATTATTACACCTTATAATTACACCTTACATTCCGTACCTTTTGCCATGCTTTTTCTTCCTCTAAGATTTCCATCTCCTCACATCTCTCTTTTGCCTTTCTTAATGCCTTTGCCTCCCCTCGTCTCCTCGGGCACCGCTCCTGTGCCAGGTAAGTCCACTACGGGCTCACCGTAGCCCGTGCTCCCTGGAACTTTTTGTTCGCAGTAGCTGAATCTTAAACAACAACAACAACCTCGTCTCCTCACGCACAACTTCCACACAGACACATCACTCCACAGTCAGCATCCGGACGAAAGAATGGACCACCAGATTAATTGTGTGGAAACCAACGTTGCTGCTCCCAATCATAGACGGAAGACTCTCTCCATTTCAAGTTCTGACAGTGATGCCCCGCCAAACACAAACCGAAACTGTCTCTATTTTTCGCTTGTTACAACTTGTAATAAAGTTGTTACATCTTGACTTAACGTTTTTATGATGTATTACAACGTTGTTACAACGTGCTATATTGGTTGTTATAACTGGTTAGAAGGTGTTAAAACTTGTTCGAACGTTGTACCAACGTCGTAGTTTCGGTGTGTGTTTGGTCGGTGTCGATTGGCGTCCTGTGGCCAAAGCCAACAAGAAGAACCAATCCACTATGACCAATCGAGAAAAGAGGACTTTACCGATGAGCACTCCATCTACTCAGACAAAATCCGCACTGCCAGCATCAAGGTGCATCATGCTGAAGGTAAGTCCTCGTACGCCACTGTAGTGGACTTTGAAAACTAGTGTCCCCAGCTCAAGATCAGAGCAAAGCCAAACTTCAGAGGCGAATATGTTCTGAGGCCCAAAGCCAAGACAACTGAAACGATTCTTAAATTTCAAGGAAATGCGACGAGCTGAAGCCAGAGGATAATAAAACCAAAATTATTTTCCTCCACAATCCCTTGTTCATGTCCCTAAAACATTTCGAAAAGCTGAACTGTGTGGTGTCAGCAAAAAGATGCTAGGTAAAATCCACGAGGTCGGAAATACGACAAGTTCATCTCACAGTATATGGACGGATTCCAGAGAAGATGGATCTTGTCATTTGGGGCGTGTTCCAACACTGGCCTTACACCCCAGAGCTCCTGAGATGCTTCAGATTTCAGAGATTTGGACATCACAAGGATGGTTGCCAACACCCAGTGAGGTATGGAGTCTGCAGACAACCCCACGACACAGAAATATGCCTTGATAACCACAAGGCAAACCAGCCCGTCCAAGCTAAGTGCCCAAATTGCTCCAAGGCACACCTCACCTGGAACTTAAGATGCCCCGAAAGGCTTAAAAGCATCCAAACAACCCCCGCCCCGCACCTACAACAGAGCAGAAGCCCCAACGAAAATATATACCAGCTCCCCTGTCCATAAAAGCAGCGTGGAGCTACCAAAACTAAACCAGGCTGAGGGGACATATGGCCCTCCACCATCGGCCATGGAGGAAGGTGTGAAGGCCTCCGTTTAGGACAGAGGGATGGCTGGGAACCCAAGAAAATAATAGTTCAATGTAATCGCCCGCCCAATGCATCTAGTAATTACAGTGAGGGCAATGATTGCATGAGTGTTCGAGTTTCCAATGATAAGGGCCGAAGAGTAAACAGGCCCCAAACCAGCTCAGTAGTAATTAGTGCTCCAGCACAATTGGACACCCTCTGGCCAATTCGTAAGGCCTTGGTCACGGACTTGGTCGAAAGTTTTAATTCGAAACACGTATCACGCAAACCACAGAGACTCGAAAGACAATTGAGTAAAAGCTCAAGAATTCGAAAAAAAAAACATATTCTCACCTTCAAGAACGCAGTGCAGGAAACACTACTAAAAAAAAAACAGGTAGAGTCTGGTACTTCTGAAAGCAATCTTGATGAGTCAGTTTCAAATACGCCAAGATCCTCAAATACAATTTTAACTTACAGGGCGAGTTCATCTGACTCCATGGATACACGGTAATATCAGCAAGTTCCAACAACATAGGCCCTGCAATGACCCTGCAATGGAATGACCTAAAGACCCTGCAATGGCCTAAAGACCCTGCAATGGAATGCACATTGGCTGCGCACAAAATTGCAACACTTGCAATGTATAGCAACAACCAAATGCATAGACATCCTGATACTACTGGAGAGCTTGCATTGAGGAATGATTAGAACCTAAAATCTCAGGTTATCGAGGCTCCTTCCTTACATGGGTCAACGGCAATCCAGAGGATGAGCCATCTATGTAAATGTGACCTGATCTCCAAGCCCAGATCCAGCCCACCCGATTGTGGGTCAGAGACAGAGGTGATGGGAATATCCGTTGAGCTAACACACGACAAACTTGAAGTGATTAATGTTTACAGGTCTCCGCGTGCTGAAATGGATCTCTCAGTGTTATTTGGACTCGGGACCACCTCAAACACAATAAATTGTGGTGATTTCAATGCCCATCATCGATTGGCACTGGGCTCGAGTACAAGAAATGAGTCTGGCACTCACATAGCATATCAACTTGACCAGCTACTAGAAATTCAAATCCTAAACAAGAATGAACCCACCCATATCCAAGGAGGTAGGTTAGACCTTATCTTCGTTTCAGCCTCCCTAAGAGATGCAGCAACATGGTCAGTTGAGCCCACTCACAAACGACAGCTATAGCGGTCCAAATTTATCTAAAATTGGATCAACCAACCCTCACCTCCTTCTCCACGAGAAGCTGGAACTTTGTTTTAGCAAAATGAGACCTCTTTTCAGAGTGGCATAGAAACTATGGTATTACTGGAAACATTAATCATGCAGAACAAGATTTTTGTCAAAGCAAATGCAACCACTCAATTCCACTGAAAAAATAGTACACACGACACCACAAAGATCCTGGTACTAGTGCGAATGTGTCGAAGAACTCAATCATAGACTCAACAGCACAAGGAAGCAACGGCATCATGAGACCTGGATAATAAAAGAACAAAAGTGACTGGAATGGTGTTCACATCTGAATGAACACACCTCTCTTGGAAAGATGTGGCAGCAAATCCACAGGGCGAAAGGAAATAAAGCACCTAAATCCCCACACCCCTAAGGATCCTCAACAGGAAGCCGAAGTACTGGCAACCAAATTTGCAGAGAGAGCAGCCAGTAATCAGCTTCCACCAGATGTACTAGCAGTGCAGACAGGATTAGAGGAGAGAGGTGGCACAGAATCCTTCCAGCATGTGCAGAAGTCTTTCACACTAATACCCCTTCCACACTCTATGAGCTCAATTGGGCTAAGAAAAACTCCGAATTTACATTCCCTGGAGACGATAAAATAACCAATAAGATGGTTAGAAATTTCGGCCCAGAGGGAGACGATGCATACCTTAGGTTAATTAGTTTAGTCTGGACTTCTCAAACTTGGCTTGGCTACAGCTTGGAATTGGGCAGACATATTGACGATCCCAAAACTCAAAGATCCAACTAATCCCAGGCCCATCTCTCTCGCCAAAGCTGTGAGGCCAAGACGTCTGACAGAATGGCACTCAACAGGCTTGAGTGGAAAATGCTTAAACTGCACCAGGATATGTATGCCTATAGAAGAGGGGCTGGCACAGTGGAATGTATTACAATTCTGTTAGCTCACTTGAATGACAGACCAGGAATGCTGATATTCCTGGACCTAGAGAACGCCTTAGAATTGGCTAGCGCCCATAGCTATTTTCTACTGCCTCATCGACATAAGAGGTCAAAGGCAACCTTATCTCAAGGACCAAAAACTCTCATAAACAGAGAAGCAAGAGTGAAACTTCATGATCCCCGTCACTTCTCAGCCCCCTTCTCTTCAACTTTGAATGGAAAGAATAATGAGTTTGAAACTCATACAACACTGCGGACTGCTAAACTACGCAGACGACTTTGTCATCATCATAAAAGGAAATGATGCGGCACGCCTTGCACCCAAATGCTTAGACTGCATCAGTGAAGAGGCAAAACAGATTGGTATCAAACTCAACCCCACCAGACAAAAGCCATGCCCATAAAAATAGTGAAGACCAACATCCAATTCACAGTAGAGGGTCAATCAATTTAATGGGTGGACACTTATCTGTATATAGGAATAATCCTGGACGCACACACATAAATGTTAATGCTGAGGTCATTTACTTAGAGAGAGAAGTGTGGCTCAGACGACAATCCTCAGGTCGCTAACCTCCCTCTCTGGAGGAGCCAATCTGCACTTCCGTCGGTCATACTATGTACAGGCAGTCAGATCAGTGATCGACTATGCCGTCCCCTGCACTCACAAGCCTATCACAACAACAGTGGAAAAAGCTTGAAGTAGCCCAAAACAATGCTATGAGAGCTACCCTGGGAGCCCCTATGTGGACCAGGCTAGAAACTCTAAGACTAGTAGAGTTAGACTAAGACTGGACAAACTAGTTTGCCCTCTGGTTCAAGAAAGAATTTATCAAAGAACAGCTATGATTATCAGGAAGATAATTATTAACCCAGATTCAGTCTGTGTACAACATGCCTTGGTGGTTGAACTTGGCCAAAACTACGGAAATTCTTGGTTGTCAGAGCGGGAAAAGTCCTAAACAGGCTACAATTAAAAAATATGATTCTTGATAGAGAGGGTGATCAACCACACCCAAACTACACTTTCCCCCACCGTGGGAGGAGCTTACCTTCAAAATAGTAATAGAAAGTCTTCCGATGAAAAAGGCTGCCTATGATCCAACAGTCAATCAATCCAACAATCCAACAAGGCGCATCATTGAAAAGCAAAGGAGCAGAATTGCAGTAGCAGGAGTCACTCACATCTTCACAGACGGATCAGTTAACACAAAATATGAGAGTGCTGGCGCTGTTCTTTGTACGGACAGCGAACAGGCATATTGGAGACAGATAACACTGCCACTCTTCTGGTCAAAAAAGGTGTCCAGCATTGATGATTGATTGATGAAGATTAAGCCACCCATGGGCATGAATAGCCCGTAAGTGGTAAAATATTTGTTCAGTAAATGTATACAGTATGCTGAGGTCGCATTTAATCGTCAGGCTGCTATCGCAAAGGGACGATACTACTTGATAGTGTACAATTTACCATACTTATGTTTTTAGTTCATAAGTACTCTGTTGCTTCTATTACTTTGTTGTATTGTGTTGTATGAGAGTTGGTCAGGGGAGAGAGCGTACGAGTGGACCTGTATTGGACGGGGGCTTGACGTGAACGGTGGTGTGAGCGACACTGTTACCAGCTGTGCATTGTAATTTAATAATTTTTGTTTTTTTGTATGAGAAGCATAATTATTTGAGTTGTTGCTTCCAGAGAGTCTTATGTATTATATACAGGCGATGAGTCACAATAACGTGGCTAAAGTATGTTGACCAGAACACACACTAGAAGGTGAAGGGACGACGACGTTTCGGTCCGTCCTGTACCATTCTCAAGTCGATTGATTACATTCACAATCGACTTGAGAATGGTCCAGGACGGACCGAAACGTCATCGTCCCTTCACCTTCTAGTGTGTGGTCTGGTCAACTTATTATATACTTATGTTTAGAAGTGTTTCATAGTGATTATCTCAGTATGGAAGTGTGGCTTGTGAGTTTTAATTGCGGTTATGGCTGCAGTGTGTCCCGGGAGTCCATGCAATCAGTGGAAGCGGATGTTGATTCAGTACCGGACTGGAGGTGATTTAGTTTGGACGTCCTAGTTTAAGTTAAGTAGTGTGAGATTATTTGCCTGGGTTTAGGTGTTGCTGTGAGTCTGGTTAGTCCTTTGATTTATTAAATAGTATAGTAACGTATTTCAGTGGTCATAAGCCTACAAACATTTATTACTGTTTTCTGTACCTTGTTTACGTACTTTCATATATGTACCTACGACAGAGTAAACTGATGTTCTTATTTTATAACGGGTTTTTACTTAATGATTCCTTTAGCATTAGGTAATTCTAGGAGTTTTATTGTTGTTTATTTAACAGTAAGTAGCTGTTTACGGGAACACGAGCATTTTACCAAGCGGTCTGGCCAAAACTGCCGAAAGAATGGCTCTTAATAGAATTACATGGAAAGCCAATCCACTGCACCAAAATATGTTTGCTTATAGAAAAGGTGTGGGAATCACAGAATGCCATGCCCCCTCCTGAATCAAATCAATGACAAACCAGGGGCCAGATTCACGAAGCAGTTACACAAGCACCTACGAACATGTACATCTCTTCTCCATCTTTGCAGCTTTGTTTACAATTATTAAACAGTTAATGAGCTCCGAAGCACCTGGAAGATGTTTATAATAATAACAACAGTTGATTGTGAAGTTTTCATTTTTGTAAACTGTTTAATAAATGTAACTAAAGGCGTCAAAGATTGAGGAAAAATGTACACGTTCGTAAGTATTTGCATAACTTGTTCGTGAATCTGGCTCCAGGACTCCTTATTTTTCTGGACGTTGAAAAAGCCTTCGAGCAAGTCAATGCTCCAGCTACACTGTGCAGCCTGGTTGATAAGGAAATCAAAGGACATGCTCTTGCCTTTACCAAAGGAGGTCTTCTTAACAGAAAAGCTAAAGTAAAATTCCAAGGAAAATATCCTCCTCTAAAGGCTGGAAAATGGTACTCCGCAGGGAATACTCAGGAATACTCAGCCCTTTCTTCTTCAACTGTCTCATGAAACAATTCATGAAGCTCAAGTTACCAAAAGACACTGCTTAACTATGCCGATGACTTTGTGGTCATTATCAATGGCAAAGGCACAAGGAACCATGCACAAAAATGCCTAGACATCATCAGCAGGGAAGCGGAACGCATTGCAGTGAAAAAAAACGAAGCAATGGCCGTTAAAATGAGAACTCAAGACATCAGATCGCAATACAAGGAAAAGAGATTGAGCGAGTTACCTCTTTTCAATAACTTGAAGTCATAATAGACAGTCAGCTAAAATTCACTAAAGAAGTTGAATATCTTCGCCAACGTTGTAAAGCCAGAAAATCAGCTTTGCGCTCCCTGAAAAGGCTAAGAAATGGTGCATCTCTACCAGTACTCAAAATGTACTACGTTCAAGCAGTTAGGTCACTCATTGACTATGCTGCTCCTGCTCTACATCCCTCAGTGATAACCAATGGAAGAAACTCGAAGTGTTACAAAATGATGCACTCAGAACAATGCTGGGAGCACCTATATTGATGCGTCGAGAGAATCTATGAATGAAAACCAACTTACACGCCTTAGAAAACAAAATCAAACAAAGAATAGCCTCCAAACAGCACAAGTGTTTGGAACTACCGCCAGACTGTCAATCAAAGATAGCATACACAGACCATATCATGGCAACCTTCAATATAGAACTAGTGCATGGATGGATAATTTTGTCAAGATTCTAGAGAAAGTGGACTTGAAACGGACCATTACATACAAAGGAGTAGATAGCCCATATCAACATTTTCAGCAGCCTCCTCCATGGAAGAATCGAGTCTAAAGATATTTTTTCCAGTTAAAAAATCAGCATGTGACTCGCTGAGGCTTAACGCAATCAGAGAACAACAATTGGAAACCATCTCAAGACCCCACAACGACTCACATCTTCACAGACGGATCAGTTGATCAAGAAAGAGATTCTGCTGGGGCAACAATTTACACTAACAACTAAAAAGATTACTAGACCATGAATAGTGGGTGCTCACCATTGCAAACAGAATTATATGCCTTGAAAGAGGCCATAAATTATGCAATTGAGAATAATTTACATGATGTCATCATTTATACCAACTTTAAATTTTCGCTCCAGGCATTGTTATCCAGCCAGCACAGAGATAATGTAAAACTATTACAGAAATCCTACATATAGGAAAGGAAGCATACCATCTAGGGCTGTCAATCATCCTAAATTGGATAGCAAGTCACATTGGCATAGATGGTAATAAAGAGGCAGTCTCGGTAGCAAAAACTGCCACTGCTCTCCCTGTTGTACAGGTTCAATACCTCCAATTTTTTCTCATATTAAGGAGCAAATCAACAAAAAATACGTCCAACTATCAAAAATCGCCACAGATCCAAAGTAGCAGAAGTAAGATCCACTGAGATGTGGTATGAACAAGCCACTGAGTACTCCTCTTTCAAGCCTGGAAAAAAGATATCCAGAAACATTGCAGTAGCCATTCACAGACTCAGACTAGGTTACAAGTGCTACAGGGAGGTAAAAACCATAATAATGAACTCTGTCTTATCTGTGGAACACATGCTGAGGCGCAACTATTACATTACTTAGTGGAATGTGAAAAACTAAAGCCCTGCATTACGGCTTCAGTTTCAAAACAGCAGCTGTTTTAAATGCAAAATCCACAGCGACCACAATGGTTAGAAAATCAGTTGAAGAATGGGACACACTAGCGAACATTCTGCACCTATATCTGCCACAGAGATAATGTTAATAAAACAAAATGCCACATCGTCAATGTAGCATTTTAAATAGACGCGAAATTTAGTCGCACAAATGAATAGCCCTAAAAGTTTGATATATGCGAAAAAAAACAATAATTGGATTGTAGAACAGTCAATTGTGCACACTATATGTAAAAACAGTTAGAATCGATAAAAAGGTGAATTTTTGATGGAGTATCAAAGTTGAAATTCTTTTTTAGAGATAATTGATGTTGAAGTTATCAACAGTGAATATGGTAGTTCTCATTTATGAGTTTTCTTGAAAGTTATAATAAACATTTATTGGCATTCGTACTCGAAAATGTGAATGTTGTAGGTCAATATATGTTGAAATGACAACTAGAAAAATAACTCCCCTAAAAGAAACAAAATATAGGGATAATTATAATGGGTTAGGGGGATATAAATATATATATATATATATATATATGCAATTGACGATCACTAAACACTGATCATTTGTATGCGGAAAAACCACAAAGAATTGGAGAAAGGGGGGTAAACGTTTCGGCTTCTCAAGGCCTTTGTCAACATCAGACTGAGTCTGGTGTTGACAAAGGCCTTGAGAAGCATATATATATATATATATATATATATATATATATATATATATATATATATATATATATATATATATATATATATATATATATATATATGTCGTAGCTAGTAGCCAGAACGCACTTCTCAGCCTACTATGCAAGACCCGATTTGTCTAATAAGCCAAGTTTTCATGAATTATTTTTTTTCGACTACCTAACCTAACGTAACTTTTTCGGCTACCTAACCTAACCTAACGTATAAAGATAGGTTAGGTTAGGTTAGGTAGGGTTGGTTAGGTTTGTTCATATATCTGCGTTAATTTTAACTCCAATAAAAAATGACCTCATACATAATGAAATGGGTAGGTTATCATTTCATAAGAAAAAATTAGAGAAAATATATTAATTTATGAAAACTTGGCTTATTAGGCAAATCAGGCCTTGCATAGTGGCTGAGAAGTGCGTTCTGGCTACAAGGTACGACATATATATATATATATATATATATATATATATATATATATATATATATATATATTATATATATATATATATATAATATATATATATATAATATATATATATATATATATATATATATATATTTTATATATATATATATATATAAAATATATATATATATATATATATATATATATATATATATATATATATATATATATATATATATATGTGTGTATGTATATATATATATATATATATATATATATATATGTATATATATATATATATATATATATATATATATATATATATATATATATATATATAT
>WNGS01127679.1:12157-23434 GCA_020271785.1 Procambarus virginalis | reverse complement strand
TTAAGACATAAGAAATAAGAACAAAGGCAACTGCAGAAGGCCTAGGGGCCATACGAGGCAGCTCCTATTATAACCACCCAATCCCACTCATATACATGTCCAACCCATGCTTGAAACAATCGAGGGACCCCACCTCCACCATGTTACGCGGCAATGGTTCCACAAATCAACAACCCTGTTACTGAACCAGTATTTACCCAAGTCTTTCCTAAATCTAAACTTATCCAATTTATACCCATTGTTTCGCGTTCTGTCCTGTGTTGATACTTTCAATACCCTATTAATATCCCTTTGTTATGTCCATTCATCCACTTGTAAACTCTATCATGTCACCCTAACTCTTCGCCTTTCCAGTGAATGCAATTTAAGCTTTGTTAATCTTTCTTCATATGAAAGATTTAATTTGGGGAAATAACTTAGTCATCCTACGCTGGACACGTTCAAGTGAATTTATATCCATTCTATAATATGGCGACCAAAACTGAACTGCATAATCTAAATGGGGCCTAACAGAGCAAGATATAGCTTGAGAACCACACCAGGTTCTTGTTACTTACGCTGCGATTAATAAATCCGAGTGTCCTATTTGCCTATTACGAACATTATGCATTGATCCTTTTGTTTTAAATTCTTACTAATTATAACTCCCAGATCCCTTTCGCAATCGGACTTCGCAATCTCAACACCATCTAGCTCGTATCTTGTAACTCTATCATCATTACCTAGCCTCAGAACTTACATTTATCAGCATTAAACTGCATCTGCCAGTCTTTGACCATTTCAAAACCTATCTAGATCAACTTGAAGTGATAGTGAGTCCTCCTCCGAATTAATTTCCCTACCGATTTTCGTATCATCGGCAAATTTGCAAATGTTGCTACTCAAACCTGAATCTAAATCATTTATATATATATAAACAACAGAGGTCCCAGGACAGAGCCTTGAGGCACTCCACTTACAACATTTTCCCACTCTGACTTGACTCCATTTATACTAACTCTCTGTTTCCTTTGGTATAGCCATGCCCTAATCCAGCTTAATATAGCACCCCCAATACCATGAGCCTCTATCTTTTTAATCAGTCTTTCATGTGGCACTGTATCAAAAGCTTTGCTAAAGTCAAGGTACACAACATCACAATCCTTACCACTATCAACTGCCTCAACTATGCTAGAATAAAAGATAACAAATTGTTAAACATGAACGGCCATTTATAAAACCATGTTGCGACTCAATTATAATTTATGTTTTTCAAGATGAAGACGAATTTTATTTGCTATTATAGATTCGAGTAACTTTCCCACAATAGACGTTAGGCTAATTGGTCGATAGTTAGACGCAAGTGATCTATCTCCTTTCTTAAAAAATGGTATCACATTAGCAACTTCCCAAACTCTGGCACTCTGCCTGACTATTGATTTATTAAATATGATTGACAGTGGGTCACAAAGCTCCTCTTTGCATTCTTTCAGCACCCTGGCAAACACTTCATCCGGCCCTGGGGATTTGTTTGGTTTGAGTTTTACTATTTGTTTAAGAACATCCTCCCTGGTAACTGCTAAACTCGTCAACCTGTCCTCGTCCCCACCCACATAGACTTGTTCGGCTGAAGGCATATTGTTAAGTTCCTCTTTAGTAAATACAGATACAATATTTATTAAAAAATACTACTCATCTCTTCATCACTATCTGTTATTTGACCTGTCTCAGTTTTTAATGGACCTATCCTTTCCCTAGTCTTAGTTCGATATAATGAAAAAAACCTTTAGGATTTGTCTTTGCTTGCCCTGCTATACGAACTTCATAGTTTCTTTTTGCTTTCCTTATCTCTTTTTTAACATTTCTAATAGTTGTACGAATTCCTGTTCTAAAGTGACCTCCCCATTTTTAATCCTTTTGTACCAAGCTCTCTTTTTACCTATAAGATTCTTCAAATTCTTTGTTATCCACTTTGGGTCATTAGTAATCGATCTATTCAATTTGTGTGGTATACTACGTTCCTGTGCTTTGTTTAGAATATTCTTAAATACGTTATAAATTGAATCCACATCGAAATCCCATTTACATCACCTATCGCTGGGTTCATGTCTCGCTCCAAGACCGGACCACACCCCATACCCAAGACTTTCCAATCAATTTGACCCAAAAAATTTCTTAGGCTATTAAAATCAGCTTTTCGAAAATCTGGCACTTTAACAGAATTTTCTCCTACAGGTCTATTCCATTCTATGCTAAATCTGATTTCTTTGTGATCACTGTTCCCTAGCTCACTCCCTATTTCGATGTCATTAATTTGTGTTTCCCTGTTAGTTAACACTAAATCTAAAATATTTTTTCCGTGTTGGTTCCTTAATGTGTTGCGTAAGAAAGCAATCGTCAATTAATTCTAGAAAATCTTCTGCTTCACTATTCCCTGTTTTGTTCAACCAGTTTATTCCACTAAAATTAAAGTCACCCATGACATAAATACTGTTAGATCTAGATGCCCTAGATATTTCATCCCATAGATGCTTTGCTTCCATTATGTCTAAATTTGGTGGCCTATATATAACTCCTATTATAATATTATTTGCTTTTTCGTTTAATTCTATCCAAATAGTTTCTGTGTGTGGCTCAGTTTTGATTCCCTCTTTGAGACTACATTTCAAATTGTCCCTAACGTATATGGCTACTCCACCTCCTCGTCTAATATATCTATCTGTGTGAAATAGTTTAAATCCATTTATTTGATATTCAGCTAATAGTTCTCTATTATCAACATTCATCCACGTTTCGGTAAGTGCAATAATATCTATTTTTTCTGTACAGACAAGAGCATTTAATTCGTTAATTTTATTTCTTAGACTTCTACGGTTTGTGTAATATACCCTAAGTGAATTATTATTTTGAGGCCCTTCTCTTTCCCTGATCATTTTGCCAATTCCTTTCTCCAGCAAACACATACTTTTATTACATCCTTCCTCCAAATCGTTTCCCATACCTCTATCTACTAACAGTTTAAACCCAAACAAACACCTCTAACCACTTCTTCCAACGAGTTTGCAACAGTAACAACCCCAGCTCGCGATAGATGCACCCCATCCCGAGCATACATTTCATTTCTTCCATAGAAGTGTTCCCAGTTGTCTATATAAGACATTGCATTAGATTTGCAATATCTTTCCAGCCTGCAATTGACACCAAGTGCCCTCGACATCCATTCATTTCCCACTCCCTTTCTTGGAAGAATGCCACATATGATCGGGATTCCTCCCTTGCTCCTAACTAATTCTATTGTTGTCTTGAATTTCAGTATTAGTTCCTCACTTCTAACTCTCCCAACATTATTACCCCCAGCACTTATACAAATAATGGGTTTGTTCCCATTTCCGTCATAATATCTTTCATGTTTCCAACAATATCACCAATACCAGCTCCAGGATAGCAAACCCTTAATCTGTTCCCTTTATCTTTGGCACAAAACGTTCTGTCCAAATATCTCACCTGGGAATCTCCCACAACCAAAATTCGCTTCGATCCTCCCATTTCTCTCGGGGCACTTTGAGGGACCCACGCTTCAATGTTCCTCGCCACTATGCCCTTACTATCACTCTGAACCATAGGTTCACCACAGCACTCGTCCTCCAACACATCAAATGCGTTTGTAATCTTAATGCTATTAGGTGTCTGTTTTGCCAAGGTCTTCTTAAGACCCCTGTTTTAGTACAGTGTAACCATGTCTCCCCAGGATATGACTTTCCTAACCATCCTTCTTGAATTATTAACGTCAGAAGGACACAGTGATCTAGTAGCAAGAGCAAGGAAAATTGCTGAAGACGACCCAACCCTAAACGAAGCACCGTGGCAACTTGTAGGCAACAGAAAGGCAAACAAACGAAGAAGAACCGAAGAAACGTCCAAAGAAACCAAACTAGAAGCCAACCAGAACTTAAGAGCAGCACCCAAACCAATGCCAAGGACCATATTCAAAACCAAAAAACCAGTAGATGGTCCCACTTATGCTTACATTGCCGCACTGGAAATGAATAATCCAGGATCAGATCTTAGAGCCAAGCCAGACATTAGAGGTAGATATAACATATCCACAGCTAATCCGGACATAATCACAAACCTCAGGAACACAGAACACCTAGTTGAACTGAAACCAGAAGAAAAAATCACCAAAAATGATAGTTCAAAATTTCCTGGTAGAAGTTCATGCAAACAGACTCCTAGAATGCCCAAATGCCACAACGGTGGAAAGATCGAAGCACAACAATATTGAAACAAGACAGGTTCTTGTAACAATAAAAGGACCTCGCATCAACACTCTGAGTGTTGGCATCTATGGTCAATTCAGGCTGAGACTGTACATAAGAACATAAGAACAAAGGCAACTGCAGAAGGCCTATTGGCCCATACGAGGCAGCTCCTATTTATAACCACCCAATCCCACTCATATACATGTCCAACCCATGCTTGAAACAATCGAGGGACCCCACCTCCACAATGTTACGCGGCAATTGGTTCCACAAATCAACAACCCTGTTACTGAACCAGTATTTACCCAAGTCTTTCCTAAATCTAAACTTATCCAATTTATACCCATTGTTTCGCGTTCTGTCCTGTGTTGATACTTTTAATACCATATTAATATCCCCTTTGTCATGTCCATTCATCCACTGGTAAACCTCTCTCATGTCACCAGGAGTCTCCTCACCCACCAAGAAGAAAGTCTCCACTCCAGCCAAGAAGACACAAACGGTCGGGAAAACCAGTACTGTAAAAACCATGGACTCAATGATTCCACTATAACGGAAAAATGGACAATCTCAAAATTATACAATGGAATATTCAAGGATTCAAAAGCAAAGCACAAACACTCAGAGCAGTGCTTCTCAAGGACAGCATTGATATTGTTCTACTTCAAGAAACACTCACCAGGACTGACAGATATATCAATATCCCAGGTTATCAAGGATTCCACTGCCCAATGGCACAAGGTGGCACCAGAGGCATTTCAATTCTAGTAAGAAATCATATCAATGCCACGGCAATCACAGACCTGCCCAACTGTGGTGAGAACGTCGAAATTATGGGAGTTAAGCTCACTATGAGGAGCTCAACGCTGACCATCTTCAATGTATACAAGAGCCAGAGAGAACATGACATGGATCTCTAAACAATCTTTGAAATAGCAGTCACTACACCTACTATCATCTCTGGCGACTTTAACGCTCATAGTGAATTACTACTTGATTCACCAAGAACCGACGCCAACGGAAGACATATTGAACATCTTTTGGATGAAGTGCCAGAAATCAGTCTGCTTAATTCGACGGAACCAACCCACACTGGTGGGGGGAAAGTTGGATCTCACGTTTGTCTCCAACAGTATTTATGAGTTGTGTCATTGGTCAGTGGATCATGTTCTGACTAGTGACCACTTTGCTACAAAAACAGTTATTAATATAGCACTACCTCCTAGACCTCCAGCTCCCGAGTCCGGATGGGACTTTATCAAGGCAGACTGGACGAAGTTTCAGGAACCTCTCGAAACTTGGCACCAAAACTACACTCCTCCTGACAACACCGAAGAAATGGAAAAAGATTTAGTAAATGCAATACATAGAGCAGCAAATCACGCCATCCCCAAGAGGAAAACAATTACCCAACAACACAAGGACCATTGGTATTACTGTGATAGGATCAAAGAGTTACATAACAGACTAAATCGTGCACGAAAGAATTTCAGAAGAGATAGAACCGAAGCTAATCTAGGACTTCTTAGAGCTGTCCGAGATCATGTGCACTAAGAAACAGCAAAAATCAGAGAAGAAAAATGGCTAGAGTGGTGTGCCAAGCTAAATCAGCATATGTCTTTAGGCGACATCTGGAGGCAGATCAACAAGGCCAAAGGAAAATCGCCTCCTGCTCCGCCGCACCATCTTCATCCAGAGCAAGAAGCAGAAAGGACTTCTAGAAGCAGAAGCCTAAGGACTTCTAACGCATTTGATGTGTTAGAGGACGAGTGCTGTGGTGAACCTGTTGCTCAACGAGGAGCCATAGGCAAAGCAACGAGGAGCATTGAAACGCAGGTCCCTCAAACTGCTCGAAAGGAAAAGGGAGAATCGAAGCGAATTTTGGTTGTGGGAGATTCTCAGGTGAGATATTTAGACAGAACGTTTTGTGCCAGAGATAGGGGTAACAGGTTAAGGGTGTGCTATCCGGGAGCTGGAATTGGTGATATTGTTGGAAACATGAATGATATTATGAAGGGAAATGGGAACAAACCCATTATTTGTTTAAGTGCAGGGGGTAATGATGTTGGGCGAGTTAGGAGTGAGGAACTAATACAAAGATTCAAGACAGCAATAGAATTAGTTAGGAGGGAGGAATCCCGATCATATGTGGCATTCTTCCAAGAAAGGGAGTGGGAAATGAATGGATGTCGAGGGCACTTGGTGTCAATTGCCGGCTGGAAAGATATTGCAAATCAAATGCAATATCTTTCATAGACAACTGGGAACACTTCTATGGAAGGAATGAAATGTATGCTCATGATGGGGTGCACCTATCGAGAGCTGGGGTTGTTGCTGTTGCGAACTCGTTGGAACCAGTGGTTAGAGGTGTTTGTTTGGGTTTAAACTGTTAGTAGATAGTGGTATGGGAATTGATTTGGAGGAAAGAGGTAATAAAAGTAGGTGTTTGTGGGAGAAAGGAATTGGCAAAATGATCAGGGAAAGAGAAGGGCCTCAAAATAACAATTCACTTAGGGTATATTACACTAACAGTAGAAGTCTAAGAAATAAAATTAACGAATTAAATGCTGTTGTCTGCACAGAAAAAATCGATATTATTGCACTTACGGAAAAGCGGATGAATGTAGAAAATAGAGAACTATTAGCTGAATATCAAATAAATGGATTTAAACTATTTCACACAGATCGATATATTAGACGAGGAGGGGGAGTAGCCATATATGTTAGGGACAATTTGAAATGTAGTCTCAAAGAGGGAATCAAAACTGAGCCACACACAGAAACTATTTGGATAGAATCAGTCAGTCAGGTGCTGTCACAGTGAGAGGTTGTGTTAGCTGGAGCTCCGTGTGAAGCAATATTATTCAGCAATAATGGAGGGTTTGGTGAGGGAGTTGGTGAGTCTGGTTGGAGCTCTGAGGACAGAGCTGGATTCATTGCGGGAGGAGGTAAGGCAGCTTAAGCAACGACAGGATGAAGCAAAGGAGGAGACCGGCATTAGGGAGACCCCGTCTTGGCATATTGTAAAAGACAGGGGTCTTAAGAAGACCTTGGCAAAAAAGACACCTAATACCATAAAGATTACAAACGCATTTGATGTGTTGGAGGACGAGTGCTGTGGTGAACCTATGGTTCAGCGTGGAGGTAAGGGCATAGCGGCGAGGAACATTGAAGCGCGTGTCCCTCAAAGTGCCCCAAGAGAAAAGGGAGGATCGAAGCGAATTTTGGTTGTGGGAGATTCCCAGGTGAGATATTTGGACAGAACGTTTTGTGCCAGAGATAAAGGGAACAGATTAAGGGTTTGCTATCCTGGAGCTGGTATTGGTGATATTGTTGGAAACATGAAAGATATTATGACGGGAAATGGGAACAAACCCATTATTTGTATTAGTGCAGGGGGTAATGATGTTGGGAGAGTTAGAAGTGAGGAACTAATACAGAAATTCAAGACAGCAATAGAATTAGTTAGGAGCAAGGGAGGAATCCCGATCATATGTGGCATTCTTCCAAGAAAGGGAGTGGGAAATGAATGGATGTCGAGGGCACTTGGTGTCAATTGCAGGCTGGAAAGATATTGCAAATCTAATGCAATATCTTATATAGACAACTGGGAACACTTCTATGGAAGAAATGAAATGTATGCTCGGGATGGGGTGCATCTATCGAGAGCTGGGGTTGTTGCTGTTGCAAACTCGTTGGAAGAAGTGGTTAGAGGTGTTTGTTTGGGTTTAAACTGTTAGTAGATAGAGGTATGGGATTGATTTCGAGGAAGGATGTAATAAAAGTATGTGTTTGCGGGAAAAAGGAATTGGCAAATGATCAGGGAAAGAGAAGGGCCTCAAAATAACAATTCACTTAGGGTATATTACACAAACAGTAGAAGTCTAAGAAATAAAATTAACGAATTAAATGCTTTGTCTGCACAGAAAAAATAGATATTATTGCACTCACCGAAACGTGGATGAATGTTGATAATAGAGAACTATTAGCTGAATATCAAATAAATGGATTTAAACTATTTCACACAGATAGATATATTAGACGAGGAGGTGGAGTAGCCATATACGTTAGGGACAATTTGAAATGTAGTCTCAAAGAGGGAATCAAAACTGAGCCACACACAGAAACTATTTGGATAGAATTAAACGAAAAAGCAAATAATATTATATTAGGAGTTATATATAGGCCACCAAATTTAGACAGAATGGAAGCAAAGCATCTATGGGATGAAATATCTAGGGCATCTAGATCTAACAGTATTTATGTCATGGGTGACTTTAATTTTAGTGGAATAAACTGGTTGAACAAAACAGGGAATAGTGAAGCAGAAGATTTTCTAGAATTAATTGACGATTGCTTTCTTACGCAACACATTAAGGAACCAACACGGGAAAATAATATTTTAGATTTAGTGTTAACTAACAGGGAAACACAAATTAATGACATCGAAATAGGGAGTGAGCTAGGGAACAGTGATCACAAAGAAATCAGATTTAGCATAGAATGGAATAGACCTGTAGGGAAAATTCTGTTAAAGTGCCAGATTTTCGAAAAGCTGATTTTAATAGCCTAAGAAATTTTTTGGGTCAAATTGATTGGAAAGTCTTGGGTATGGGGTGTGGGCCGGACTTGGAGCGAGACATGAACCCAGTGATAGGTGATGTAAATGGGGATGTCGATGTGGATTCAATATATAACTTATTTAAGAATATTCTAAACAAAGCACAGGAACGTAGTATACCACACAAATTGAATAGATCGAATACTAATGACCCAAAGTGGATAACAAAGAATTTGAAGAACCTTATAGGTAAAAAGAGAGCTTGGTACAAAGGATTAAAAATGGGGGTCACTTTAGAACAGGAATTCGTTCAACTGGTTAAAAATGTTAAAAAAGAGATAAGGAAAGCAAAAAGAAACTATGAAGTTCGTATAGCAGGGCAAGCAAAGACAAATCCTAAAGGGTTTTTTCAGTTATATCGAACTAAGACTAGGGAAAGGATAGGCCCATTAAAAACTGAGACAGGTCAAATAACAGATAGTGATGAAGAGATGAGTAGTATTTTTAATAAATATTTTGTATCTGTATTTACTATTTTAACAATATGCCTTCACCGAACAAGTCTACGTGGGTAGGAACGAGGACAGGTTGACGAGTTTAGCAGTTACCAGGGAGGATGTTCTTAAACAAATAGAAAAACTCAAACCAAACAAATCCCCAGGGCCGGATGAAGTGTTTGCCAGGGTGCTTAAAGAATGCAAAGGGGAGCTTTGTGACCCACTGTCAATCATATTTAATAAATCAATAGAGTCAGGCAGAGTGCCAGAGTTTTGGAAAGTTGCTAATGTGATACCAGTTTTTAAGAAAGGAGATAGATCACTTGCGTCTAACTATCGACATTAGCCTAACGTCTATTGTGGGAAAGTTACTCGAATCTATAATAGCAAATAAAATTCGTCTTCATCTTGAAAACATAATTAATAATTGAGTCGCAACATGGTTTTATAAATGACCGTTCATGTTTTATATATATATATATATATATATATATATATATATATATATAATATATATAATACATGTTGGTGAGTGATATAATATGAATAACTGAGGTCCTCGGATCCAATATCGATGGAGCTAAGACAAGTATATGGACAACGGAATGTATATCAGGAGTTCAACTTCATGCATACTTAAAGACATGGTAAATCTATACAACTGAAATGTACTTTCCTATAAACCATAGATTGTATACAAAATCGAAATGTATTTTCCAAGAAACCCTATTGTATAATTGTGTACACAATCGAAATGCATTTTCCTAGAAACCATATTGTATAAATGTATTCACAATCGAAATGTATTTTCCCTAGAAACCATAGATTGTATAAATGTATACATAATATGTATTTTCTTGGAAACAAAAGAATGTATAAATTTATACATAATATGTATTTTCCGAGAAGCCATAAGTTGTATAAATTAATGCACAATTAATATGTACTTTCTAAAGGCATTTATAAGTTGTATTGAACAAAGCTTAACTCGGAGAGTTTATGTAAGTGTGCTGTCAACTCCGCCCTGGCCTGAGGGGACACTGAGGCCGGACATATCAAACTTGACTGAGTCTGGGATATGCAAATATCGTGCCTGCATCCTGTGGTGACAGCTGGTTCTGGACCCTGGTGAGGTGGCAGCTGGCTCTGGACCCCGTGGTGACAGCTGGTTCTGGACCCTGTGGTGACAGCTGGCTCCTACATCCTGAGGTGGCAGCTGGCTCATACATCCTGTGGTGGCAGCTGGCTCTGGACCCGTGGTGACAGCTGGTTCTGGACCCTGTGGTGGCAGCTGGCTCCTACATCCTGAGGTGGCAGCTGGCTCCTACATCCTGAGGTGGCAGCTGGCTCTGGACCCCGTGGTGACAGCTGGTTTGGACCCTGTGGTGGCAGCTGGCTCCTACATCCTGTGGTGGCAGCTGCCTCTGAGCTGCTCTTAATCCTCTTACAATATGAGGTTTGATGTTATATGTTATACAATATATGAGGTTTATACCATGTGGTAACAGCTGGCTTACTCTGAAGCCAGCTTGTTTGTAAACAATGTGATGCCAGCTGGGTCGTACACAATGTGAATATATTGTGAGGTACACAACACCACACACTAGAAACTTTCCCACTATATATAGATAGAGAGCCGTAGGGAGGCTCATCATATCTCATCATGAACAGCTCATCATGCCCGTAGGGAGCCGGTCGGCCGAGCGGACAGCACGCTGGCATTTGATCCTTGGTTCGATCCCAGGCGCCGGCGAGAAACATTGGGCAGAGTTTCTTTCACCCTATGCCCCTGTTACCTAGCAGTAAAATAGGTACCTGGGTGTTAGTCAGTTGTCACGGGCTGGTTCCTGTGGGTGGAGGCCTTGTCGAGGACCGGGACACTAAAAAAAAAACCGAAATCATCTCAAGATAACCTCAAGAGATACACTATTGTATCCCTCAAAATCATCTAATCCCAACAGCTGATTATGAGTTTTCT
>WNGS01127675.1:0-13628 GCA_020271785.1 Procambarus virginalis | reverse complement strand
TGTCCACCCAGTGGTCATCGAGATTCAGCATTGGCTGTTTCTATTTCAGAAAATTTAAGTAGGTAGAGTTTTGCTGGGTTCCCAGCCATATTGTGTGTTCTTTCAATGACGTGGGAGGGCCGCAAGGCGCTTCGTTCTTGTCCCGTCTCTCGTATAGGTCTTCCTTATTTATCCTGTTATTAATCCTCCATCCTTGCCCGTTGGCAGGGTTGTTGGTCCTCTGTGGTTGGTAACAGCTGCGTACTCTCAAGCGTAGTGTGTCCCCGTGGCCTTCCTCCTACCACCGTAACCGACGGTGGGAGACTGCTTTGCGCGACTGCGGGTGGCCATACTCGCTAACCCACGGTCACTTAATATAGAGGGCCTCCCTGCTCCTTATTGTCCGCGTTGCGTTGTCCCTCTTACAGTTGTGCATATTACTTGTTGAATGTCCTGACTTCCAGGACGAGCGTGTGTCTTGCTTTCCCCGTCCCTCGCGGTCACTGTCCCTCGATAGAATTCTAGGTGATCGGATACTTTTGATATCGTTCGCCTTATGCGTTTTTGTTCTCGTATTGGCATTCTTGGTAATATTTAGCGCCCTCTGATTATTTCGCACTTTGATGGTGCTACATAGCCTTCCCGGTTTGGTGCCTTCTTTTGATAATTACCTTACCTTACCTTGAACAAGATGCCAATGACCCAGGATATGGTGTGATGAGTGATGACGAGATTCTCCAGTCTGTTACTGGTGGGGCCGACGAAGAGGATGAAGAAGACAGTGAAGAACTAACACCAATGACCACGAAATACAGTGTACTCATGACCTATGTTGACGGATTAATTAATTTTTCATCTAATTGTGCTCATCCAGAAGTTGGAAATATGTATCAGTACCTGAGGCGAACAAAAGAGCTGATCATACAACTGGCCAGCGAACACAGAAGGCAAGCAACACTTGATTCTTATATGGTACGAAAAAAATCAAATCAAGTGCCTTCAACAAGTGAGGCGGCACACGCAACCCAAGCGCCTTCAACAAGTGAGGCGGCACACGCAACCCAAGCACCTTCAACAAGTGAGGCGGCTCACGCAACCCAAGCACCTTCAACAAGTGAGGCGGCACATGCAACCCAAGTGCCTTCAACTAGTGAGGCTTCCTCAGCTGACAGTGAAAACTAACTTGCCTAATGAACTGTACAGTAATTTTAAGTGTTAATTTTAGTGTTGTGTTACTATAAGTTATGTAAATTGTCAAGAATTTTTAACTTCAAGATGTGTGTCATCAATCAAGAAGACGAACAACAACAAGGTAAGTTGAGGTTTCTAGTTGAATATTTAATAATTATACCAGTATGTGGCATGGGAATTCAAATTATGTTGTTTGTAGTATAAAAATAGTTGGAAATGGTTAGTTTTCGACTCGTAGGTGAAAAAGTACCATTATCCGAAAAACGTGAAAATTCGGCTGAGGGTCCTTCCCATATAGTCCGGATGATCGAGTGGAGACATTTCCTTTTCATTTTCCGTGTATCTGTCCCCCATTTTCACCCTCTGAATATTATCCTTTACCTGAAGGTTGCTTTTAATGAATTTATAGAAAAGGCCTTGATCTGATTTACATTTGTCAGCTATACCGTTCTCAAAATTCCTCTCTGCCTCTCTCCTTATTGACGTGTAGTTGTTTCTTGCCTCTTTGTATCGCTGGTATGTTTGGGGGTTTGGCCTCTTTCTATAATGTTTCCATGATTGTGTCTTTTGATCTCTGGCCCTCTCGCAATTTCTGTTGAACCAACCCTGTTTCCTAGGTCTGCATGTCTGTTTTGGTATGAATGTTTGTGTGCCTTCATCATATATTGTGCAAAATTTGGCATACATCTCATTTACTTCCTTGTCTAGCAACAAGTCTGTCCAATTATACCCAAGAAAAACATTTCCGAGTTCCCCATAGCATCCTCTCTTGAAATCGAGTTTAACAACTGTTTCACTTTCCCCATTCTCTACTAGATTATATCGCATAGCATATTTAATGTCCAAGAGGACATAATCACTCTTTCCCAAGGGAGGAAGGTACTGGATGTCAAATACATGTTCTTTCCTGGTGAATACTAGATGTGGGGAAAACCTGACTCCAATAACTAGTAATTAAATAAATATATATACTTCGATAGCTTTGAAGGACCACCACTTTTTGAGAAAAAGTGGAAAACAAAGAGACAATGGAAAAACTGATCCCAAGAACTAGTGTTCTATGGATCTTAGTAAGACTGTAATTCTTATATAAATGGAGTCAAATTAACTTACACAAAATTGGGGGCTTACATGCTAAAAGATGAATACATCCCTAGCATTATTCTGGTGCTGGTTCTTCACCAGAGTAAATCAAATATGAAAGTAAATAAGGTTGAATATATAATATTAATTGGAGGTAAATGCACCTCAATATACTACTGAAATGTTGAACAGCATCAGTAAATCAATGGATTAGTGTAATTGATCTCTTAGGAGATCACTACTGTAACTATAGAGTTATTGCTACAGATAAAAAAGGGACAGCTTAGCTGTAAATCTAGTGAGAAGTAATCAGTTGCTACGCTCCCCCGACGACGTGTTGCATAGGGCAAATTGTTGCACGAAACGGTGGGGAGGCCTAGCACCTCGGTTGGCGTCGCCTTGGTACTGAAAGGCAATTACATTGTAGAAATCTTCTACATAATAAATAATTACAATTATATCCTAAATATGAGGATAACAGTGGAAATTTCAGCTAATATCTGAGCAATTTATATTCAAACACTGTAAATTCTTTCTGGAGGAAATAAACTAATAATCATCTAATTAGATGGTAAATTTACTAAAGACACGTACTAGATTTTGTTATTTTGCATTCGGCCTAACGACTGCTAGCCTAAATGTTAATTGTGGCCACATAATAACAAAAAGGTAAACCTAGCTGCCGAGCCGCGTGTCGTTGATGTGGAGACTTGAGCAATTCTTCGTCCTCCAGCTGCTGCTTGAAAGACGTTGACTTTGGAGTCACTCATATACTAGTCTGTGACACGGCTAATGTTATGCCAGATAACGTGGCACCGCTCAACTGATCGTGGGAGCGAAATAAGTAGGTCAAAACACAGCTCTGCTACACGCTGTCAATGGCGTCCGAGTCGTGCTCTCGTTCACGTGTCAAGTGACGCTCTCCCGTCTTCCTCCTCTTCCTTATTGCGCATGCGCGGCTCTCGATATACATCTCGAGCGTAAATGAATATGTATTTATCGCAATTGACTAAGGAAGGAAGAGGTAATAACGAGTATTAATATCACATTAAATTCTTCTGTGATAAAATAGAATTTCTCGTAACATAAATTGGCTTATTAAAGTTGTGCAGCCAATCGAGGAAATTAAAGTAAAATCATTTGCATCAAAGTAATTTCCTCTAGAATGTTTAATATTAACTAAATAAGGGAGCTCCAGTAAGTAGTAGTATACTACGAAATTAAACTTATTAATAAGTAACTATTTTTAGTAAAGGAAATGATAAACTGGATTCTTGTTATAAATCCAACTAAATGTGGAGAAAATTCATGTTACTGCCTGTCGTTCCTCACGTCGTCACTCTGACTAGGAAGAATTTGGCAATGAATAAATCATGATAATGATTAAATCTACAAGTTAGTAATTTTAGTAACTACTTTGGTTAATACAAAGGTTGTATAAATACAATGATGTATAAAACTGTTGGTTATTTCCAACATAACTCCGGGGAGAGAAAACTCGGGTCGTAGTTCAGGTATTAGTACTAACGTACACCTGTTTCTCTATCCTGAAGTTATATTCATGGGTTAGTAGGTTAGTACGTACCTAACGAATGTCCCGAATCTGTGGTAGATGACTCTAAGTCAACATGGGACGTAAATAAACATTGAAAATTATTGAATAATTCCTTTGTAAGATACAGAAGGATATTAACAAAATAAATTATGAATAATTGGTTCATTTAAGATTAAGGAGACCTCATCAATACAGTGAGGCTACTGTCCAAGGTCACTATGACTCGTAACTAATTACTGGACATCAACTCATCACTGCATCAGTATGGTCACCTCAAGTTTAAATGATAAGTTATCTACTCTTGAATAGAATCAAAATATTGTTTAAGTTTCTGTTTGCAGTTCTGAGCAGCGACTCTTGATGGTCTTGTGCTCGGTTGAGTAGAATCATTGTTCTCTGAAACTTGGGTTACAGGTATATCTGTAGAACACTCATGTTCTGCTAACTCTAAAGGTACTAATTTCTCTAGTGTTTTCAAGGTAGTAGTGCCTCGACACTGAACTTTAACAATTCGTAATACACCATGGCGGTCAGGATGGATGTCAACAATTTTACCTATAGGCCAATCTGACCTGGGTCCATCACTGTCTACTAGGACAAGATCACCTGGTTTAAGTTGAACTTTATTGTATGGGCTTGCAGCTCCATAATGATATTCTCTTAAAGCAGTTAAATATTCACGTGTCCAGACCTCATTCCACTTCTCTATTACTCTTGAAAGGTGTCTATAACTCTCCACCAAGTCACTTGCTTTGACACACGAAGGGTCAGCTGGATCCTCGTCTCCTAGAGATATTAGAGGGCTCAGAAGACCACCATGAATCAAATGAGAGGGGCTTAGGGGTTCTCTTTGGGAGAAATCTTCTGTTAAGTAGGTTAGAGGTCTGTTGTTGACTCGTGCTTCAATTTCCACGACAAGGGTCTGTAACTCGGTGAGATTAATTTTCTGCCGGTGTAAGGTTTTTCTTAGGCATTTCTTAACAGTTCCCACCATTCTTTCGTAAAAACCGCCATGCCATGGTGCTCTTGGAGGAATAAATTTCCAATAGCATTGTCTCTGTTTGAGCACAGAGTGTACTTCTGGATGGTTCCATATTTCTTGTAAGCAAGCTTCTCCTGCCACGAAGTTAGATCCATTATCTGAGATCATTAATTTTGGGCAAGATCTTCGTGCAGCAAATCTGCGAAAGGCTTGCAGAAAGGCTTCTGCACTCATGTCAGAAGTGACTTCTAAATGTACTCCGCGTGTGGTAGCACACGTGAAAAGGCAAATGTAGGCTTTCACTGGAATCTTGTCCGGTGTGCCTGTTAAAATTAGTGCTCCTGTATAGTCGACACCTGTGGTTTCAAAGGGACGAAGGTGAACGACTCGCTCCTTAGGTAGGGGCGGTGGACCTGGATAAGGACACACTCGAGCATCATATCTCTTGCAGATTACACAAGACTTGATTAAAGATTTAACAGTTTGGCGACCTTGGGGAAGCCAAAAACGTTGTCTGATTTCAGTAAGAGTATCTAATACTCCACCATGCAATGTATTATGCTCATGGTAATGTAAAACTATGAGTTTAGTAATGATGTGGTGACGTGGAAGAAGTATAGGATTCTTCGTATCTAAATTTATTTCTGCATGAAGCAGACGTCCGCCGCATCTCAAAATGTTATAATTGTCTGAGTCAAGCCAAATACCCAGAGACTTACTCAACCTTTCTGGGAGATGTTCATATTCCTTCCCATAAGTCTCTTGTTGAGCTTGTTTGACCCAATATTTGATGGAACTAGGAAATCGATACTTGATCCCCATCTTGTTGATGAAATCAAATACCATTTCTGTAACTCTTAGTAATTTGCTTAAATTGGAATAGCGATGAGGATTGATAGCTAAAATTCGAGGGGGTTCTGGATCCACAACAGGGGTAGTGATATTGGTCACAATGACTTGCGGCTTCTGTTGGGGCCACTGACCACTAACTAGCCATTGGGGTCCATTAAACCACATCTCGGTTTTAACTAATTGCTTTAAAGTCAAACCTCTGGATAAATAGTCAGCTGGATTGTCCTTGGTTGGGACATGTCTTAATTTATAACCAGCAGACAATTCACGAATTTCCCTTACTCGATTGCTGACATAGGGAGTTGTTGTTGTCATTTTTTACCCACTGCAATACTGCCTCATTGTCCGACCACACTACTATTTCACCAAGGTGAACATTACTGAGGGTTTTGATCAGGCAATGGGCCAGTCTTACACCTACTAATAAGGCAGTTAATTCCATTTGGGGTAGTGACCTCCTTTTAATCGGGGCTACCCTTGCCTTAGATGTAAGCAAAAATGATTGTTGAGTATTAACTAGATAGGCTACTGAGCCATACGCTTTGCCTGAAGCATCGCAGAATACATGTAAATTTGTGGGTAAATTTAGTCCTAAGGTATTTCGAGGAAACTGTAGAATACTAAGTTTGTTGTAATCAGGAATCAACTGCTGCCATTTTTCTTGGAGATCCTCCGGCAACGTTTCATCCCACCTCAAATTCCTTTGCCAGCACTCCTGCATAAGGAGTTTACCCTTAATTAGAATAGGACTGAGTAGGCCTAAAGGGTCAAATGGCTTGCTGACATGGGAGAGTAGTTTTCTCATGGTTAGAGGTGAATGTTTGATCTCCACTGACTTGATATTCAATTTGTCTGTGGAAGTATTCCACTCCATACCTAAGACTTTCAATTTGTGAGGTACCTTATAATCAGGGAATTCTTCCTCGATTATTTGGTTGAGTTGTTTATTATTGGAGGCCCACGACTGTAGGGGCATGTTAGCTCCCAACAGTTCACGATTAGCCTCATGGTAGATTTCCACTAGTTTATTCTCATCATTAGTGGTTCCTTGAAAATTGTCAACATATAAATTGTTGCTAATCTCAGTCTTGTAGGGGCTATTAGACTTCTTGAGATGTGTATCCAGAGTAGCCTGGAGTAAGAATGGTGAAGATGTCGCTCCGAACAGTACTGAGGCAAATCTATAAGTAATGATTTGCTATTAGGATCCTGTGGATCTTTCACCCAGAGAAATTTAGTAAAATTACGATCCGTCTCTTGTAAGCCTACTCTTAAAAAGGCCTTACTAATGTCGGCCGTATAGGCGAAAACACCAGAGCGAAATCGTAATAAGACATCTTGTAGTCTTTGGGTTAGGCTAGGTCCAGTTTGTAGACAATCATTTAGTGACACGCTGTCTGCCTTTAATTTGGCACTACAATTAAATACAATCCTGATTGGTGTTGTAACTGAATCTTTCAGGACAGCATGATGTGGCAAATAATGGCCTGTCTTATGGTTGTCTTCTTCAACAACTTCTATAAATTTGTTAGCAAGTTGTTGCTGTATTAAAGCATGATACAGTTGCAATTTATCTGGTTGCTTCCGTAGCCTAGCTAATTGAGAATTTAATTGGGTTGAGGCCATGAAATAATTTACTGGAAGCTGTGGGTGGTTCAGCTTCCATGGGAGTCTCACCCAATATTGATTATCTTGGAAAATCACAGTATCAAGATATTGTTGATACGTCCATGTGTCATCTGGACTGGGTTGATCAGGGACTATGCCTAAGGTGTCCAAATCCCATAATTTATGAACAGGGGGATTGGACTCATCATCCTCGGTTTCGTCTCTGACATGTAGTGGTGACTGCTCTAGGCCTAGTCACGCAACTATTGAATTAGTTGGTTGATTACTAGTAGATTTAGAATGTTGTTGGATCAACACCGGTCCTGTGAGTAGTTTACCCCCAGCTGACAGTAACAAGTTTACACCTCGTTGCCTGGTGCATCCAGTAATAAATCTATAATAAAAGTCAGCTCCAATAAGAATACCTACATCGTTGAGACAGTCTGTATTTATTTTATGATCCGCTAGCCTAATACCGCTGCGTTTAAGAAATTTGACTGTTTGAGCAAGACCTGTAACATGTAAATCTGAGGGGATCTTGTCAACGACTATGGCTTGAATTGGGCTGGTGCAGCCTCCTAAACGTACCAAGACTTTAACAACCTGGTAGTCACGAGGTCCACTATTGGTTAGGAATCCAGAGATATTCAAATTCACTCGAGCAATAGGCTTCAGTTTCAACTGATCAACTAGCTGTTGAGAAATAAAGGTTTTCTGCGAACCTTGGTCAAAGAGACCACGAGTGGAAATTCTAGATTCCTTGGTAATTAATTTTAATTGAGCTGTTGGTAACGTAGTTGTGTTAGTCGACTCTGTTGCAAGTACACTTATGTCTTGATGCACCTTGCAATACTGTACAGAAGTAGAATTTGTAGTCTTCTTATGAGGATTGGTTGATCTTGATTGATCACTACCACACAAGGAATAATGGTGTCTACCCTTGTGGCACTTGTTGCACATACGTAAGGAGACTGTACAGCTATTGGGGTCATGAGGACCCGTGCACCTTGTGCATCTGTGTAATTCTTGCAAACGATGAATTCGGGTGTTATGGTCTGGATAAGTACTACACTTATAAGTAAGATGTTCATTATTGCAGAACAAACACTTCTTTACTGTAGGAGAAGTCGTAGGAATGGTGCTCACTACGGAGTTTATAGGGTTCACTGTGTATGTATGTGGGAGTATGTCTCCCAAGATCCTCCCACAGCTGACTTGAATGGCTCATTGCAGTGCACAGTGCACTGATCTCCGTGCACAAAGCCTATCTCTCTTAATCCTGGATAGTTTTCTGGCATGTTGGGTATCTCCAGAATGCCCACTTAACCAGGAACACTTTTATGATACGTAGGCCGCCGTATGTCCAGGCAGGAAGTAGATACAGGAAGTGTTAAGCATACTGGCCACCAAGGGTCAGTGAGTACATGCCTGGAGGAGAGCGTGGACCGAGGGGAGACGCCAGCAGCGTCTGACCTCTGGGGTCAACCGGCGCGATGTTGAATAACAGCTATGACGTGTTCATGACGTCACTCTGCTACTGCTCATCGAACGAGCTAATATGATTGGTTCCCGCTCATTTGCTGCAATGCTATTGGTCAAATTGTAACTCCTTTTGTGTTGTGTGCCACGAGATGCCCGGCACCCTTGCAAACTCATTCACGTGAGAGAGACCATACCAGAGGACGTGTTCTGTTCTACCGCCAATAACTGAACACCGTCTATTCCTCACCGTCAAGTTAACTCAGCGTCTTTGCGATATACACACACTCGCCCAGAATCACGAGTGCGAATATATTGTTAGAAGCCTAAAGTGACAAATCTCCAGAGCAAACAGACTGATATCAGGTAACCCCTGGTGGACAAAGATCGTCGTGAGTGACCTAGAGTGAACTAAGGCAGTGCCGCCGCCTAAGTAATCTGTATGTGACATTACCACAGTGTACCTGTACCACAGTGTGCAGTGTAGTGCATGGTACCGCCGCCAGCCGCCGCCTCGAGCGCCCGCCGCCAGCCGCCGCCTCAAGCGCCCGCCGCCAGCCGCCGCCGCCCTAGCTCCTACGTGACGTCACCACCTCACGCACCGTCAGTGCCAGTGTGTGCGCGCGTGTCTGTCTGTTAAGCATACAGCACGCCCTACTCACAAAATCATCTCAAGATTTAGTCTCCGTGGTGTAGTGGTAAGACACTCGCCTGGCGTTCCGCGAGCGCTATGTCATGGGTTCGTATCCTGGCCGGGGAGGATTTACTGGGCGCAATTCCTTAACTGTAGCCTCTGTTTAACGCAACAGTAAAATGTGTACTTGGATGAAAAACGATTCTTCGCGGCGGGGATCGTATTCCAGGGACCTGCCCGAAACGCTACGCGTACTAGTGGCTGTACAAGAATGTAACAACTCTTGTATATATCTCAAAAAAAAAAAAAAAAAAGATACTGCGAGTACCCTCCGTGTCTACGAGCGAAACCAGCTGTCAGGCCACCTACGAGTGCTTGTATAAATGTGCCTGACTGAGTGAGTGCGTAAGGAAAGGTACCTTATCTGTAAGTACAAGATCTTGTCATTGTTTTATTGTGTCTGTGTTGATCTGAGGGGTCAACCACAGTTCTCACCTTCTTATACCTGTCGCAGGTTATAGGTGAATCGACGGTGAATGCGTGTTTATCTGTGTGGTATCACGGCATTTCATTCGTCTGTGAATGTGAGCTTCACATACACCACACATTTAGTTATTGTGTGATTATTATTGTGCATGTTATTGCCTGTCCCATTGACAGTGTATTTGTTGATTTATTGCATATCATCATTACCGAGTATCCGGTTGGAACTCTTGTGATCCCTTTGCATACCGGCAGTTAGGTTGCCGTGTTAGTGATTGGCTGTCAACTGTGTTAAGTTAGGTGTTTCTCCACGAGTGGATACGAGTCGATTAGCCAGACGTCAAGAGTCTCGCTAATGCAACCATAGCTTTGCTGACGCCAATCTAAAGTAAATCAAGCACCCTGTGTATTAGTGGTTAAGTTAGTAAATAAACTACTGTTAAGCTTTATGCGGTGTTTCCGTTGAACCACTTCTGAATACTGCCAATATTACTCAAGCCTTCAGCTCTAAGTGTCTTCAACACCGAGTTGCCTGTAAGTCACTAAACTATAAATTTGATGAGGACCCTAGGAGTCCCTTAAAGTGTTACATCATTGAGGAGATTCCAACGACCAACGTGGAGCAGGACCAGGTGAGGCTAGTCTGAGAAGAGACCCACAAGGACTCTAACTCGACCTTGCTCCCAGGCCCTGTACGGTTGCTCTCGTATTTTCTATTTTGCTAATTCCGACAGCTTCGTGAAGCGTCTGCCACATGTACATTGGCGACGTACGCATTGCAGTCGTGACAGCAAAAAAAGAAAACCCCCACATCTGGCGCCCAACGTGTTAGGCTTAGTTGGAACCTATGAGCTAGGTTATACAGTAAAATTTCGCACTTAAATTTTCCCTGAAAATTCAAAAGTGACGAGCAGTATTCAGAGGATGTTTAACACCCTGTTAGGTACACACACCACCAGTATGTCTGAGTGTGTAGAGTACAAACAGCGCTACCTGCATCTTCACCTGGCCTTGACCGCTCGTAGACCTGACGACTACGACACTCTTACTGAGCTAGAGTGTAAGGAACGAGTGGAACAGCACATGAGGGCCGTGGAAGAGGTGATGCTACAAGCACACATGCAGGGTAGTGCTGAGGTGGCGTGCACGAGTCTCATCACACTGGATGAAGCTATCGGTGGTGAGACCCCAGTGAGAGATAACACAGTGGGAGAGACCCCAGTGAGAGAGAACTTGGAGGTAGAGACCCCTGTGGGTGACGTCACCGAGAATGATGTCACTAGAATCACGCGCGCTGCGGAAGAAAACGGAGTCACGCGGGAATCTAGCCCTTTAAATACTCCGTTGGGGGGATTCTATGGGGAAGAATCTCGGCCCAAAAGGTCCTTGTGGACGACACCAACTCAAAGAGTAGGTATTACAGGCTCGCAATTATTCACCTTAGAGGAATACCGTAACCAAGTTAGGGAGTTGGGATTCGAAGGGAATAAAGTAGCAGAGCAAGCTATGAAACTCTGGACTGATCAGCAGGACAGAGAAAGTAAACTGTGGACTGATCAGCAAGAGAGAGAAAACAAACGCTGGACTGATCAGCAGAACCGAGAAAGTACTGAACGCATAGCTCGCATGCAGTTGCAAGTAAGGCAGGATGACCAGACAAGTGGTCGTTCAACGGAGACTAACGTTGAACAAGGTAAGACTGTCAAACTACCTAAACTAGCTAACTTTGATGAGAGGGACGACTCGATGGATGCATACATCAAGCGTTTCGAAGGTCACGCCGCTGATTGCGGGTGGGAAAGATCAAAGTGGGCACTCGCTCTTAGTGCATTGTTAAAGGGTAGGGCATTAACTATCTACCACAGTCTGGGTCCGCACCAGCGCGGAGATTACGAGGCATTGACAACAGCGCTGCTGAACGGTTTTGGCATAACTGCAGACCGGATGCTAGAGAATTTCCGTAGGGCTCAATTGCAAAAAGGTGAGACATATGTGCTCATGTTACAGCGGTTAGAATCGAGTCTAAACCGTTACTGTGAACTCATGGAGACTGCTCCTGGGAGCATGGAGTTCTATCAACTGATGATTCGTGAACAGTTCTTAGAAGCATGCGAATCGTCTCTGCGTGTCAAGCTCAAAGAGCAAGAAATTGTGTCAAATCTGTCTATGGCCAAGCAAGCTGATCTGTGGGCTGGGGCCAGGAGACAGGTGAAAGGGGTGAAGCCGCACGAGAAGCATCATGCTACAGGTATTGGCGATAGAGCTAAGCTTAAGACTGGTGTGTCGGGGGAGCAGGGAAACTCCTCCAACAAGCATGTGCACAAGTGCTACACCTGTGGTAAGCCAGGTCATCGTGCAGCTGATTGCAAGGTAAAACCGAAATCAGGTTACATAGCAGGTGTGAGCTCAAGTGGTAAGAAACATCCCCACGTTGGAAAGGATCCACTAGCTTGGACCCTTGAGGTGGTGGACGGAAATGTTAACGGAAAATCGGCGAAAATCTTCCGTGACAAAGGCGCCACTACTCACATGGTAAGAAAGAGCCTAGTACAGCCAGGATCTGAGACAGGTAGACATATCTATGTCAAATTCCCAAATGGCTATACTAAAGAGATGGTGGAGGTGTATGTGTGGGTCGACACACCTTACATCAAAGGTAAAATCCGTGCCGTTCAACAGGAACGTGCTGTATATGGATTATTATTGGGAAATGTTCCGGGAATCTCTGATTGCCCGAGTCCACCCTCGAAGAAAACGGGGGAGCGTGAGGACGCTGCCTCAGCTGTATGCAGCCGTCCCCAGCCAGCTGATCCCAAGGGCGACTCGCCCGGGGATGACGTCACAGGGAGTGACCACACCCTCACCCAGCTGAAGAATAAGGGAGAGAAGGTAAGCTGTGAAGTTATGGAGAAAGAAGCAAAACCTCTGGTTGAAGAAACAGCAACTCCATTAACAGGTAACTCGCTCGTGGCAGCTGTCACTACGAGGTCACAGAGCAACAAGCCGACTCGCCCAGAAAAACCTTTGAAATTACGAGACATTCAGGGAGTGTCTGCAAAGGAGTTTATTGATGCCCAAGGGAGCGACCCAACACTAGCCCAGATACGTAAGTATGCTGAGGAGAAAAGGGTTTTCCAACACCAGGAACGCAAGTACTGGTACTTGCACCATAATGGGAAACTCGTGCGCAGAGTTGAGACGCCCCACGATACTTGGGATCAACTCGTTGTTCCACAGGAGCATAGACTGGCTGTGTTTCGCTTAGGTCATGAAGCTCTGATGGGAGGTCATATGGGTCACGCAAAGACCAGTGCGAGGATACAAGCTGTGTTCTACTGGCCAGGAATTACTGGGGAAATACAGCGTTACACTCGCTCGTGTGACACCTGTCAGCGCACCACTGATCGAGGACGGGTGAAGCCCGGGAAGCTTCAGCCCTTCCCCATCATTGATCAGCCGTTCAAGCTGGTCAGCATTGATCTGGTTGGTCCGATCATACCGAGTGCAACGGACGGCAGTAAGTACATCCTGACCATGGTCGATCACGCAACAAGGTACCCAGAAGCAGCTGCCCTGAAGAACATCGAGACGTCAACGGTAGCGGAAGCCTTGGTAGGTTTTTTCAGTCGCCTTGGTATACCTGAGTGGATCCATAGCGACCGAGGGACACAGTTTACCAGCGAGATGATGGACCAAGTCAGACGTCTGCTCACAGCGAGAGCATCCCTCACCACGCCTTATCATGCTATGGGAAACGGTTTGGTAGAACGCTTCAATGGCAC
>WNGS01127674.1:0-25928 GCA_020271785.1 Procambarus virginalis | reverse complement strand
GGGAAGGGAGATACCCACAAGACTGGAATACAAATTATCAACACGCACACAGGTACTACACCACACAACACCCGTCCTACTACCAAAACTGGACGAATCACTTCCAAAACAACTCACCCTGGACCTGGGTAGAGTGTGGGGGAACTACCAAAGCCCACCAGAAGTGACACGCAATGTGGGAAATCATTCATATTTGCAAACATACAAGGCTTGAAACCAAAATCAAGAAATAAAGTTAAGTTTATAAATGGCCTCCTAATAGAAACGAACTCAATATTTGGTGCATTTACAGAAACCCACACAAAAGACACATGGATAGTGAAATCTGGATCCGAATTATAATCTATATAGATGTGACAGAGTAACTAGGTCAAGTGGAGGAGTAGGTCTGTATATTAAAGAGGAGCTGGCATGCACAGAGCTCCTGAACTCGTCCAATGAGGTGGTAGAGGTACTTGGAATCAAGGTAGAAAATATGAATCTACTTATTATTTTAATATACAAACCTCCAGATGCAACAGTTGAGGAATTCACTGAACAGATCCACAAAATAGAGAATATCCTTGATAACCTAGCAAACCCAGTACCAGACATCATCTTTCCTTGGAGACTTCAATCTACCCAGTTTAAAATGGAGAATAGTAACAATAACATTATAGCAGGAAGTCAACCTGGAAATAACCAACCACAGGTCAGAGAACTACTGAGATTCTGTGACAAATTCTCGCTCAGTCAGCAGATTACAGAACCAACTAGGAACGAAAACACGCTGGACTTGATATTCACGAACAATGAGGAGCTAATCAGAGACATTACTGTCTCAGACACTACGTACTCGGACCACAAGCTCATTGAAGTGCAAACTAACATTAATAACGGTAGTAGAGAAATCAACAAACGAGAAGGGCTATTCAATAAATTCAATTTTAATAATAAAAGGATAGACTGGAGAAAATAAACAGGGACTTAACTTACAAACATTCAATGGAAAATGTCCTAAGAAATAAAAATCCTACACAAGGATAGAAAAACTGACATCTGAAGCATATGAAGTCTGTCTGAAACATGTTCCTTTGAGGAAAGCCAGAAAAGGGTCCAATGTAGAAAGAGAACGCAGACGACATTACAAAAGGAGGAAGAAATTAACGGAAATGCTTAAGCAGACACGACTCTCCATACAAAGAAGAAATATTTAAACAGGGAGATTGAAGAAATCGAACAGAGACTGAAGCATTCCTATCAGACTGAAGAAGGCAACTAGAACAGAAAGCAATTCAAGAAATAAAGAAACCCAAAATATTTCTTCACATATGCTAAATCAAAAGCGAAAACCACTGCCAGTATTGGACCTATTCGTATTAGCGAAGGTTCATACACTGAGGATGACAAAGAAATTAGTGAAATCCTAAAAAAGCAGTATGAGGACATGTTTAGCACTCCAATACTCAGCATGAAAGTGGAAGATTCGGACAATTTCTTTATGAATGATACTCAAACACCTGTAAATATACTGATATCAGCACGAGCGTGGCAGATTTTGAAAGAGAAATTGACAATATGCCCATGCACTCAGCCCCGGGTCCAGACTCATGGAATTCAATATTTATAAAGAAATGCAAAGTGCCAGTAGCACAGGCGCTCAGTATAGTGTGGAGGAGAGCTTGGACACGGGGAGATACCAGATGCGCTTAAAGCAGCAGACATTGCCCCTCTACACAAGGGTGGTAGCAAAGCATTGGCAAAGAATTATAGACCAGTTGCACTAACGTCCCACATAATAAAAGTATTTGAGAGAGTGATCAGGAGTCAGGTCACTAGATTCATGGAAACCAATGACCTCCACAATCCAGGCCAACATGGATTTAGAGCAGGAAGATCATGCCTCTCACAGCTCCTTGACCACTACGACAAAATCACGGAGGCATTAGAGGAAAAACATAATGCAGATGTCATATACACAGTTTTTGCAAAGGCATTCGACAAATGTGACCATGGAGTGATTGTGCACAAAATGAGGTCAATGGGTATAACTGGTAAAGTAGGACGCTGGATACTCAATTTCTTGTCGAACAGAACACGAAGAGTAACAGTCAATCAAGTAAAATCGAGTCGGAGCGCAGTTAAAAGCTCTGTACCTCAAGGTACAGTCCTTGCACCACTGCTGTTCCTTATTCTCATATCCGACATCGACAAAAACACAAGTCACAGCTTCGTGTCATCCTTTGCAGATGATACAAAAATCAGCATGAAAATTACCTCTGCTGAAGACATTGATAAACTACAAACAGATATTAACAAAGTTTTCGATTGGGCAGCAGAAAATAACATGATGTTTAACGGTGATAAATTCCAGGTATTCAGATACGGCAAAAATGAGGATCTTAAACATAATACAGGGTACAAAACACAATCGAATCTGCCCATAGTAGGAAAACAGCTTGTCAAGGATTTGGGAATAATGATGTCGGGCGACCTAACGTTTAGGGAGCATAACCAAGCAAGTATTGCGTCAGCCAGAAAAATGATAGGATGGATTACGAGAACCTTCAAGTCCAGAGATCCCATCACAATGGTTGTACTCTTCAAATCACTTGTGTTGTCCCGTCTTGAGTACTGCTCGGTACTCACTCTCCCCTTCAGAGCAGAAGAGATTGCTGAAATTGAGGGAATACAGAGAACATATACGTTACGCATAGACGAGATAAAGCACCTAAATTATTGGGATCGTCTCAAAGCTCTCCAAATATACTCACTAGAAAGGAGACGAGAGGGAGATATGAAATAATATACACATGGAAAATACTGGAGGGACAGGTCCCAAATCTGCACAGTAAAATAACAACGTACTGGAGTGAACGATATGGAAGAAAATGCAGAATAGAACCAGTGAAGAGCAGAGGTGCCATGGACACAATCAGTGAACACTGCATGAACATCAGAGGTCCACGGTTGTTCAACGTCCTACCAGCAAGCATCAGAAATATTACAGGAACAACCGTGGACATCTTCAAGACGAAACTAGATTGTTTCCTTCAAGGAGTGCCGGACCAACCGGACTGTGGTGGGTATGTGGGCCTGCGGGCCGCTCCAAGCAACAGCCTGGTGGACCAAACTCTCACAAGTCAAGTCTGTCCTCGGGCTGGACTTGGGGAGTAGAACAACTTCCAGAACCCCATCAACCAGGTATCAACCAGGTATCATAGCGAATGGGAGATGAAGTCCTTCACGAAACGAACAAAGAGAAAGATCTGGGAGTTTATATCACGCCAAACCTGTCTCCCGAACCCGACATCAAAAGAATAACATCAGCAACCTATGCGAGGCTGGCTAACATCAGAACTGCTTTCAGAAACCTGTGTAAGGATTCCTTCAGAACCTTGTATACCACATATGTGGTATACAAACCTGGATGAAGGGAGTATTCCAGCAAATGTGGGATGAATTCAGTGAAGGACTGAGGGTAATGAGGGAGACAATTGCCAACCTGCAGGATGAACTAAGGGCAGCAAAGGAGGAGATAAGATGCCTGAAGGATACTTCTCCACAATACCAGACACAACCCGTGCCTCAGGGAGACAGGAATGCTACTGTGGAGGGGACCTCCACACCTCAGCTCTCATTTGCTGAAATGCTTAAAATGAGCCCTGAAGCTAGGTCTGCAGTTAAGGAAGTTGCCATGGAAGTGGCCTCCTCTCAGGAAGCAGCTAGATGTACTAGCCGGCTGATAGAGAGAAAAAGAGCAGCAGTAGTAGCAGGCATTAAAGAGCAAACAGGGGCCAGGCCAAAGGAGTGGAGAGACAAGGACAAAAACATAGTTAAAGAGATCCTTAAAGAGGTAAGGATGGAGGGAACTGTACAAAATGTTGAAAAGGTTTTCAGGCTTGGAAAGTTCAAAAAGGACAGAGACCGAATGATAATGGTGGTATTCATGAGCAAAAACACAAAAAAGGAACTGTTAGAAAGGAAGTGCTGTCTAGCAAATGTAGAGAAGTTCAAAAAAGTATTCCTAAAGAGGGATATGACAAGGGAAGAGAGGAAGCAGGCAGCAGATGCGAGGAAGGAGTGCAGGGAGAGAGAAAGGAATCAGGGAGCCACAACCCCGATCCATACAATCCCAGAGGGGAGTGGGGAACCCTCCTCAAACAGTGCACTAGCCACCGGGAGTGCGACTAGTGCGTTGCACCTCTGAAAAACAGAGGTGCAACTGGTACTCTGAGAAAGAACTCTATCAACATCAGGAGCCCGAGACTGTTCAACACGCTCCCGCTACACATAAGGGGCATAACTGGCAAACCCCTCACAGTGTTCAAGAGAGAACTGGATAAGCACCTCCAAAGGATACCTGATCAACCAGGCTGTGACTCATACGTCAGGCTGCGAGCAGCCTTACCTCAAGGTAAGGTAACTCCCTCCCCCACCCACCCCCCTCCTCCCACTCACCCCACTCCTCCCACTCACCCCCCCTCCTCCCACTCCCCGCCCTCCCCCCAGGACGACCCAGTCAAGAGTACGAAAACAACAACATGGCAGTTAACACTATAATTGAGAGGGCAGCCTCTGCTGCCTGTAGAAATAGATCCCACCTGCTCATCATGGGGGACTTCAATCACGGAAGGATTGATTGGGAGAACAGCCTGGTTGATCAGTCCAGCAACCAGGAGGCCTGGTCGATGACCGGGCCGCGGGGACGCTAGGCTCCGGAAGTACCTCAAGGTAACCTCAAGGTAAGGTAATCCCCTCCCCCCACCCACCCCCTCCTCCCACTCACCCCACTCCTCCCACTCACTCCCCTCCTCCCACTCCCCGCCCTCCCCCAGGACGACCCTTCTCCCCCATCCCCCAAACCCTCCCTTCTCCCACATGCCCTCCAGTCTCTCACACGCACAAGCCCTCCGTTCTCCCCCGTCCCCCTAAACCCCCTCTCTCCCCCACCCCACCTAAGCCTTCCCCTCTCCACCACTCCCCAAAACTCTCCCCTCTTCCTCACCCACCTCAGCCTTCCCTTTCCCCCCACGCCCCCCAAACTCTCCCCCCTTTACTGCCCTCCCAAACCCCTCCTTCTCCCCCATCCCCACAACCCTCTTCCTCTCACCCCCCTCAACCTTCTCCCTCTCACCCACCCCCAACCCTCCCCCTCTTACCCACCCCCAACCCTTCCCTCTCACCCACCCCCTACCCTCCCCCTCCCATCCACCCCCCAAGCCGTTCCTCCTCCACCAGTCTCCCCATACCGGATCCTCCAAGCAACCGCTCACCCCAGACCCCACAGGTCCCCCCCCCCCCAGAGGAGAAGCAGAAGAGAGTCAGTTTCAGGGTAATGTACTCGAACATAGATGGGATCACAAGCAAGGCAAGTGAACTAAGGGAAAGAACACAAGAAGTGAACCTAGATGTAATCGGACTCACTGAGACAAAACTCTCTGGAATCATAACGAATGCTGTGTTTCCCCAGGAGTACACAGTAATAAGGAAAGAGAGGAAAGGTCGGGGAGGAGGCGGAGTGGCCCTACTCATGAGAAAGGAATGGAGTTTTAAGGAGATGGCTATCCCGGGCAGTGAGGGTTTCAGAGACTACATAGCAGGCACCACGACAATGGGAGGACCAAGGATAGTAGTAGCAGTAATATATAACCCTCCACCAAATGACAGAAGACCCAGTCAAGAGTACGAAAACAACAACATGGCAGTTAACACTATAATTGAGAGGGCAGCCTCTGCTGCCTGTAGAAATAGATCCCACCTGCTCATCATGGGGGACTTCAATCACGGAAGGATTGATTGGGAGAACAAGGAACCGCATGGCAGCGAGGATACGTGGAGAGCCAAACTACTGGAGGTGGTGACTAGAAACTTCTTAACCCAGCATGTCAGAGAACCCACAAAGATGAGAGGAAATGATGAACCAGCGAGACTCGACCTGGTCTTCACCCTGAACGACTCTCACATAAGAGAAATCGGTTTTGAGGCCCCAGTAGGAATGAGCGACCACAGTGTATTAGAGTTTGAGTACCTGATTGAAGAAGGGTTATTGAACTCGAGGAAGGATACCGAAACCAAAAGGTTAGCATACCGAATGGGAAACTATGAGGAGATAAGAAAATTCCTAGCAGATATAGCATGGGAAACAGAGTTCAGGGGAAAGACGGCTCAAGATATGATGGATTACATCACGCAGAAGTGCAAGGACGCAGCAAACAAATTTGTCCCAGTCCAAAAGGAAAACAGAGAAATGAAAATGAGAAACCCATGGTTTAATCAGAGATGTAGGCTAGCTAAGCAGCAAAGTAAAAGGGCATGGAGAAACTATAGGAATAACAGGACACTGGAGAGCAGAGAAAGATACCAGAATGCCAGGAATGAATATGTCAGGATGAGAAGAGAGGCAGAAAGACAATACGAAAATGACATCGCAAGCAAGGCAAAGACTTAGCCTAAATTGTTGCATAGCCACATCAGGAGAAAAACAACAGTAAAGGAACAGGTTATGAAACTGAGGATAGGGGCGGAAGGATTCACTACAAATGACAAGGAAGTGTGTGAGGAGTTGAATAAGAAATTCCAGGAGGTCTTCACCTTCGAGCAAGGAGAAATTCCAGAGGTAAGAGAGGGAATAGCTAACCAGGAACCACTGGAAGACTTTGAGATTACCAGCGGGGAAGTAAGGAAGTGTTTACTAGAGTTGGATGTGACAAAGGCTATAGGCCCAGATGGAATCTCCCCATGGATTCTAAAGGAAGGAGCAAGAGAACTGTGCCTACCACTCTCCATAGTGTATAACAAATCACTGGCAACAGGGGAACTGCCAGATATTTGGAAAGCAGCTAACGTAGTCCCGATATACAAGAAAGGGGATAGACAGGAGGCACTGAACTACAGGCCAGTGTCCCTAACCTGCATACCATGCAAGCTGATGGAGAAGATTGTGCGAAAAAAACTAGTGGAGCATCTGGAGCGAAGGAACTTTGTAACACAGCATCAACATGGGTTCAGGGATGGCAGGTCCTGCCTCACAGAGTTACTTGAATTCTACGACCAGGCAACAAAAATAAGGCAAGAAAGAGAAGGGTGGGCAGACTGCATATTTTTGGATTGTCAGAAAGCCTTTGATACAGTGCCACACAAGAGGCTAGTGCGAAAGTTGGAGATGCTGGCTGGAGTGAAAGGGAAGGTACTCCGGTGGATAGAGGAGTACCTAAGCAACAGGAGTCAACGAGTCTGTGTGAGGGGTGAAGTCTCAGATTGGCGAGACGTTACAAGTGGAGTCCCGCAGGGGTCAGTCCTTGGACCTATACTGTTTCTGGTATATGTAAATGATCTCCCAGAGGGTATAGATTCGTTCCTCTCAATGTTTGCCGACGATGCAAAAATTATGAGGAGGATTGAAACAGAGGATGATAGTAGGAGGCTACAAGATGACCTATATAGACTGAGTGAATGGTCCAACAAATGGCTGTTGAAGTTCAACCCAAGTAAATGCAAAGTAATGAAACTAGGCACGGGAAACAGGAGGCCAGGCACAGGATACAGAATAGGTGATGAAGTACTTAATGAAACAGACAGAGAGAAAGATCTATGAGTTGATATCACACCAAACCTGTCTCCTGAAGCCCACATAAAGAGAATAACGTCTGCAGCATATGCGAGGCTGGCTAACATCAGAACGGCGTTCAGGAACCTGTGTAAGGAATCATTCAGAATCTTGTTCACCACATATGTAAGACCAATCCTGGAGTACGCGGCCCCAGCATGGAGCCCGTACCTTGTCAAGCACAAGATGAAGCTGGAAAAAGTCCAAAGGTATGCTACTAGACTAGTCCCAGAACTAAGAGGCATGAGTTATGAGGAAAGGCTGCGGGAAATGCAACTTACGACACTGGAAGATAGAACAGTAAGGGGGGACATGATCACAACCTACAAAATCCTCAGGGGATTTGACCGGGTAAACAAGGATGAACTATTCAACACTGTAGGGGTGCCAACAAGGGGACACAGGTGGAAGCTGAGTACCCAAATGAGCCACAGAGACATCAGAAAGAACTTTTTCAGTGTCAGAGTAGTTAGTAAATGGAATGCACTAGGAAGTGATGTGGTGGAGGCTGAATCCATACACAGTTTCAAATGTAGATATGATAGAGGCCAGTAGGCTCAGGAATCTGTACACCAGTTGATTGACAGTTGAGAGGCGGGACCAAAGAGCCAAAGCTCAACCCCCGCAAGCACAATTAGGTGAGTACACACTCTCTCTCACACACACAACAACAACCCCCCCCCCTCAGACACCCCCCAGCCCCCATTTACCCCAAGTCCCCTCCAGACCCCAGGTGAAAAGGAGAACTCTGGCACCAAAGTTTCCAAGAAGAATCTCAAGGTTTGGTACACCAATGCTGATGGGGTATCCAACAAAGCAAAAGAGATAAAAGAAAGAGTTAGTGAGGCAGACCCAGGCATAGTTGCAATAGTGGAAAATAAAATAAATGGAATGATCTCTGATGCAATCTTTCCAGAGGGGTACCAGGTGATAAGAAAAGAAAGGACACATAGACAGGGAGGGGGTTTGGCACTCCTAATAAAGTGGAAATGGAAGTTTGATGACCTGGAAAATCTGGGTACTGTGACGGTGTTCCCCCCCCTTTTATTTCTCCCACACCAGCTGTAAGAGTCATATCCACTTTTCCCGAGCGTTCTCTACGTTACGGGCTACGATTTGATATGTGGGGGGACAGTGGAGTATCCACGCGTTTGCGAGAAATTCGGAAAAGAGAGAAGTTTTGGCCTGTTGTTTAGGCCCTTTAGGATGCCAATATGGCGCCGGCTCCTCCGTTCTCCCACCAAAACTGTCTGACGTCAGTGATACCAGATTGGTCACTGACAGTGACGTGGCGCAAGGAGCCAATGAAAATCGCCCCTGGCGGGTATGACGTCACGAGAGCAGGGGGTCCAGAGATCACGCCTCTGCGGCGCCACCAGTCTGACCCGGCACGTAAGGGCGGTCGGATGTAGGAAAGTTGGTCCTGTCAGTTTTGACAGTTGTTCCATCCCGAGGATTCTACGCCCGAAGTCTGCAAGTACTCTGTAAGTCTTCCTTAGTTTATGTGTTGGACCAGAGAAGAAATCGACGGAATATTGAGAAACAAGTGCTCCTGGGGACAGGTACTGTGCAAGAAGAAACGAGCCTGTGCAGTGACGTATGTGATGTCTGAGGCAGATCACCCGTTTTTGTGACGACGTATTGGCTGGACTGATTCACCGGGAAGCAGTGGGAAGAGGAAACTAATTGGGAATCAGTACGACTGCAGCCGAGACATAGGCGGGCAGCCATAGTTGAGAGGGAAGTCGACAGCCAGGAGACCGAATCCAACCCTACAAGAAGTCGTGGAGGAGCACAGACCTGCAGTGGAAAAGCACGGAGACGACGCGTTTATTGTGGGGTCGTTGATTGAGTTCCTGGAGTACACATCATTGTGTGTGTGGGGGCGTTCCCTACACGGAGGCGAGAGCCGGGACCAGGAGCCACAATTCAACTCTCACCGGAGGGCTAGTCCGCACAGTGAGGTGGAAGTAGGTAATTTCAGTTTCCCTCCCAATTCCCCTTTAGTCAGCTATATTACTTAGCCAGAGTATTTTGTATGTTGTGAGCAAGGCTCACCAATGTCACGGTAGGACACAGCTGTGAGAAGTGGGGCTGTTGAAAGCTCTTACAGTATATTTGTGGTGTGTGAATGCACCCGTATTATTATTGAAGAGTTTGCTGTGTTAAGTGACGAATTCTTTCATGTGACATTTATGGTATAACTTATGCCAGAGAATATATATATATATATATATATATATATATATATATATATATATATATATATATATATATATATATATATATATATATATATATATATATATATATATATATATAAGTGTATCAGTTATTGGTGTTAGGCTGTGTGCCCAGTATTTATCATGCTATTATTGATTTGATGAATTGATCCATATATATATATATGCTTTTGTGTTGGATAACTTTCATGTGTATAGTTTTCTATGTCATTGCCATTTAAGTGAATTTCGGTGTTGAAGGATAGTGTAGTGTCTGATTACATTTATTATCATTACCGTGAAATTACGGTGTTCAATGCCTTACTGTGAGATACTGTGTTAATTGCCATTGGAAGAAAATAGTGAGCCCAAGATTAATGCAGTGATTCAATTGCGTTCTATTGCCATTATAGCAGTAATCGTGTTGTGTGTCAATACAGTGATAGTTGAGAATTTAAAGAAACAGGCATCTCACGCCAGACAAACAAATAAACGAACATTCGCGCAGTGAGAATCGCCCATCTGATTTTGACGTTTGACGCGAGGGGGGGGGGAGTGTATTGCCATATCGGTGTGCCCAAATTATTTATGAAGAGAGAGCGACTCCTGCATTGCACTTGCTTGCCTGTTGATATATGAATATGATATCTTGAGTTTTAAGTAAAACACAAAATTCCTTCTCGTTTGTATTACCCCTCCATAATTCTTGCTGCTACCTAACCACTGGAAAGATGAGGGTGATGAGATACATATCTGCCTGATATTTAGATTTATTTAGTGTGCTCTTGCCACTGTTACCACAATTCCACAATACCACTGTCGTGTTACTGGACACAGGAAACACCAGTTGGCGACCTTGCAATTAGTAGTAGAGTCCTTGTCAGGGCGGGCACACAGTTGGGAGAGAGCCAACTGTGTTCTCACTCATTCTCTGATTAAAGAGGCCGATTGGAGATCGACTGGGATGCTCTCCTGGCGTACAGTGGCGCTGCGAGGATAGAGTAAAGACCTGCAGGACTACGGTGAGTAACGGGTATCGCTAATATTGCGGCCGTTGAGAGGACACCTTGTATACTGTTGCTCACTCTCTTATGGTGAACCCCGACATTGGCGACCTTGCCAGGATAAGATCAAGATAACGGTTGCAATTGTGGTACATTGATAGTGGTATAAGGTATCAGGTACAGGTTATCACTCATAGCACAAGATGGAGGATGAGAAGGTAGCAAGTTTCATTGACACAAGGGATGAGCAGGTGCTGGAGGACTGCACCAAGGCACAGCTGCAGTTGGTAGCAGACCACTTTGGGATAAAGTTGAGATCTTCCAAGGTGGGAGAGAGGAGGCTCGAGATCATAGCACAGCTCAGGGCATGAGATGAGGCTTTGGGAGAGGAATGGCCACAGACACCTGCCAGCATTGGAGAAAATTTGAGTGTTGGTGGAAGCAGCAGAGGATCCAGCGGCAGCAGGCGCAGCGTTAAGCTGGAGATAATGTAGCTGCAGCTGGAAACACAGCTGAAGCGTGAAGAGGCACAGCTGCGCAAGGAAGAGCGTGAGCAAGAGGCACAGCTGCACAAGGAAGAACCAGAAGCAGAAGCACAGCTGAAACGAGAAAAAACGGGAAGCTCAGCTGAAGCGTGAAGAGGCACAGCTGCACAAGGAAGAACGAGAGGCACAGCTGCGCAAGGAAGAACGGGAGGCACAGCTGCGCAAGGAAGAACGAGAAGCAGAGGCGCAGCTGAAACGAGAAGAACGAGAAGCACAGCTGAAAAGGGAAGAACGAGAGGCACAGCTGAGACGGGAAGAGCGTGAGCACGAGGCACAGCTGAGACGAGAGGAGCGCGAGTTGGAAGCTAGGATGAAGCAGCAGGAGGTTGAAGCTAACAAGGAGGTTGAGCTGATGCGAGCTGAACTAGGGCTAGTCCCAACGGCCCCTCCACAGCAGACCGCCAAGTGCGTGAGCGAGATTTGCCGGTCTTCGTGCCTAATGAGGCTGAGGGCTTCTTCGACCACTTTGAGAGGGTCGCTACCTTGAAGAAGTGGCCGAGAACAGAGTGGGAGGAGCTGGTTCAGGGTACGCTCACTGGTGAGGTTCGCGAAGCCTACAGCATGCTCGACCTCAAAGAGTGTACCAACTACGATGCTGTGAAGAGAGCCGTGCTCCACTCTTTCAAGCTAACACCGGAATGCTATAGGAAGAGATTCAGGGAATGTACTCGTTCGCCAGGAAAATCGTATGCAGAAATGGCGAGGGACATGGAGAGGAAATTCCTGAAATGGCTGGAATCTGAAGGAGCAAGGTCAGCTGAAGATGTCAAGAGGCTGATGGTCATGGAGAAGTTTATGTCCGTGCTCTCTCCTGGGATCAGGGTGAGAGTGAAGGAGGCGGACATAAAGGACCTAAGGGCCGCGGCCGACAAAGCTGACATGCTAGAGGAAGCCTTGCGACCGCGTCGAGAGGGACAGCACCGACCGCCAGTATACTCCGGATACGGTGGAAGTTATAGAAGGACGGACGGATGGAGGACAGGAGCGAGTTCTCCCAAGTCCTACCTCTCGAAGGGAGACAGTAGAGGATCGAAGAGTGCTGTCGAACCGTTAAAGAAGTCCCCAACTGAGAGCTGAGGAGCTGTTGCTACGACGAGAGATGCTACAAAGGAGACGACAGATGGCTCGAGGAAGACGCACGGAACGACGACCTCAGGAGGCGTTGCCAGGGCGAGTGGTGGTGGAAGGTCACCGCCAGGGAGCTTCCGCTGCTACAATTGTGGAGGTTTCGGACACGTCGCGCGGGATTGCAGACGCCCTAAGCAGCGGGGGAACGTTGCTTTCGAGAGAATAGAGGACCAGATGGCCGAGAGAGTGCGGGATGAACCCGTACTGAGTGGGGAGAAAAGAGTTCACCCATTCGTGTGTGCTGGGACCGTAAGGATAAGGGGCGCAGACCCCATTCCTGTGATGATTTTGAGAGACACCGGGCCGACTTTACCCTGGCAAGTAAGACCCTGTTCCCCGAGGGTTACGAGAGTACCAGTGTAGGGGTGGCAGTTGTGACCACTGTGGGAGGCCCAGTGAGGATGCCCCTACACCAGGTGACTCTAGATTCTGATTATGGCTGCCGGACCCTAGTAGTAGGAGTCTGTGCATCGATGCCCAAGATGGAGGCACAAGTCATCCTTGGGAATGACGCATGTGGAGGATGTGTTCTCCCTAACCTCGTGAAGGGCGAAGAGTGCATGGAGCACTACAAAGAGAAAGGCAGAGTGTTAGATGCCTGTGGGGACGAGAAGGGAATTGCCGTGGTGGCGTTCCCTGTGTGCGCTGTGGTCCCAAGGTGGTGCGACGGACACAGAGGGAGTGAATCTGTTGGGGGCTGAGGAGACGCCCGACAGCCTGGGAATCGATCACCTCTTCGTGGGACCCGGAGAACGAGTGGAGGGCGAAGGCAGCCCGGATGGCAAGTTACAGGTGACCCTCGTCAGTTCTCTTGGAGTGGACCGCACTCGTCTTGGAGAGCTGCAGCAGATAGAGTTCCCCGAATTGATTCATGAGGCCAAAGGAGGACATGTTAGTTCTGAGAGGGCCACTCACTTTTATATACAGGACGGAATGCTAATGAGACAGTGGAGACCTGTAAGGATGGAGGCCGGAGAAGAGTCTCTAGGTACGAGGCACCAGGTAGTGTTGCCAGCCCAGTGCAGAGCGGCAGTGTTGGATCTGTCGCACTCTGTGGACTCTGCGGGTCACCTGGGGGTGACTAAGACGTTGCGTAAGATCAGGGATCATTTCTATTGGCTAGGTATGGAGGCCGATGTGAGGCGTTACTGCAAGACTTGCTTGCCTTGCCAGAGGGCAGGGAAGAGCCAGCCAGCGATACCAAAGGCCCCATTAGTCCCTGTTCCCGCTTTTGGGCCTGCATTCGAGCGTCTGTTAATCGACGGTGTGGGACCGTTGCCGCGGACGAAACAAGGGAACACATACCTGATGACAATCATGTGTGCATCTACAAGATTTCTGGAAGCTGTCCCGATGCGGCGTTTGACGTCGAGAGGAGTAGCCGGGCAGCTACAACGATTTTTCTCTTGGCTGGGAATGCCCAGAGAAATTCAGACGGACTGTGGAAGTATATTCCAGTCTAAGTGGTTCAGACAGACAATGACAAGTTGGGGAGTGACGCAGATTCGGTCGTCGCCCTACCGACCGCAGTCGCAAGGGGCGATCGAAAGATTCCACTCCACTTTGAAGACAATTCTGAGAGTGTTCTGCGCAGAGCAGGGAGCTGAGTGGGATGAGGCAGGATACCCTGCGTTGTTTGGCATACGCAATGCAGTGGTAGAATCGTTAGGTTCCTCACCGTTCCAGCTGGTGAACGGACATGAGGTATGGAGTCCTCGGTCCGTGCTAGAAAAGCAATGGGAGCCAATAGGGACCATGCGAACAGTCAGCAGATACATGAGGAGTGTCTCACATTGGCGGCTGGAGTACTGGCTGGAAATTAAACTCATCAGAGGAAAGGACCACGTAGTTGCGGATGCCTTGTCCCACGTACACTCAACTGACATGACTCTTATTTTAAGGGGAGGGGTATGTGACCGTGTTCCCCACTTATATTTCTCCCACGCCAGCTGTAAGAGTCATATCCACTTTCCCCGAGCGTTCTCTACGTTGCGGGCTACAATTTGATATGTGGAGCAGCGTGAAGTGTGCACGCGTTTGCGAGAAATTCCCAAAAGAAGTAAGATCTGTTGTTTAGGCCCTTTAGGACGCCAATATGGCGCCGGCTCCTCCGTTCTCCCGCCAAAACTGTGTGATGTCAGTGGCGCCAGATTGGTCACTGACAGTGATGTGGCACAAGGAGCCAATGAAAACTGCCCCTGGCGGGTATTACGTCACAAGAGCAGGGGGGTCCAGAGATCGCGCCTCTATGGCGCCACCAGTCTCACACGGCATGTCAGAGAGGCAAGACGTGCGACCGGGGATCCTGTCAATGAGACAGTTTTCTGAAGCTCCGGTGGATGTACGCGTCTCCTGTAGTCTGCACGCACTCTGTGAGGTCTTCCTTCGTTCATGTGTTGGACCAGAAAAGGAATTGATGGAATATAGAGCAACAAGTGCTCCGGGACAGGTGCGTTGCAAGAAGTGGTCTGTGCAGTGACGTGTGTGATGTCTGTGACAGTTCAACCCCGTGAGAGAACCAGTTTGACCGACACGTCAACTAGGTTGGATGTGTGAACGATGGTCTTGTCAGTTTGACAGTAACACCAGTCTGAGACAGCTCGTCAAGGTGGTCGGACGTGCGGCAGGGGGTCCTGTCAGTTTGACAGTTTACCCCATCTCCGGAGGATTTACGCATCACCGGCGGTCTGCCAGCACCTGTGGGGTCTTCCTTCGTTCATGTGTTGGACCAGAAGAAGGAATTGACGGAATATTGAGCAACAAGTGCTCCAGGGACAGGTGTTGTGCAAGAGTGAAGTCTAGACAGCGACGTCTGGGACGTCTGATAGCTTCACAGTGATGACGTAGTGGCTGGGCCGATCCTCCGTGAGGGAACCAGTCTCACACGGCACGTCAGAGAGGCTAGACGTGTGACCAGGGATCCTGTCAAGGTGACAGTTTACCCAAGCTCCGGTGGATGTACGCGTCTCCTGTAGTCTGCACTCACTCTGTGAGGTCTTCCTTAGTTCATGTGTTGGACCAGAAGAAGGAATTGACGGAATATTGAGCAACAAGTGCTCCGGGACAGGTGCGTTGCAAGAAGTGGTCTGTGCAGTGACGTATGTGACGTCTGTGACAGTTCACCCGGTTAGGAGACGGCGTGTGGCTGGGCCATTCCACCGTGAGGGAACCAGCTTGACCGACACATCAACCAGTATGTAATTGTAATGAGGTTGAAGCAAAACCGCTGTTTGGTTTAAACCTTAATTACCCTTTGTCGACTGCTGCATTACCTGGCTTCCTCCACGGGATTTTCAGCATTCATTTCCTTGGTGCCTTCCCCCTCCCTTAGTAAACTTTGCCCAAAACGCTATGTGTACTAGTGGCTGTGCAAGACTGCAAGAACTCTTGTACATATAAATAAATAAAAATATAAAAATAAAAATAACAGCGTTATGAACGCTTTAGGTTTGAGTTGGGGCTTCATGACCAGCACTTGGGAAGCCGCTCAGGGTCGTTAGTTACACAATACAGAGTAGGAGTTTGCAGCTGTGTGGCATGCCCTGAGAAAGATTTGGATTCCACTGAGCTTTGTGTTCCAGTTCCATTTGGACTGTGCCCCAATGGTTCATTGTCTGAACTGGGAGGACATACTTCGGTCAATACCCTGTGGGAACTGTACGTTGTGTGTGTAGCACTTTTGTTATTATTTCGGCCTTTGGTTCTTCATGCAGTTCACTTTTGAGCATGGCCCAATGCTCTTGCGAATGGTCTGTCCCATCTATCATCTCCACGGGGGTGGATTGTCAATGCCGCTCCTTCCAGTGCCTTTGCGAGATGTTCGGGCACCAAGCCCACACAACAAACTGGAATCAAAACACACACATAATTCATAGTTCATTGAGTTGGGGGACAGAAAGCCAGAGTGTATTCATACACGTTTTGGCTTTTATCGAGGTCACCGAAGGTCGAATTACTGACCCCGCCCAGGATGCAACCCCACAACAAGCTGACTAACTCCTGAGTACCTACTTACTGCTAGGTGAAAGGAAATGTGCCCAACCATTTCTATCCTGCTCGGGATTCGAACCCGAAATTCTCAATTGTGTGTCGAGAACGAACCCGACTGTACTACCGAAACCCATAACATGAAGCTGCAATAAAATGGGAAACAATTTAATAAGCAAATGGTCCCCCCCACCCCCCACAGGATATGAAAGTTCAAGAATGCCCAACACTTAGCCTGCAGCTTTTGGGCTCACCCACAAGTCAGCATGACAATAAGCACTACAAGCTGGTGTGGTGACACCAACATCAAGAACAGAACTGATTAAGGGAGCTGGCTGAGAACCGGGGCTCGGCCGCCTGGTGGTGGCAATCAGTACTTGTAAGTTTTGAGCTTGTTTGAGTGAATCAGTTGTTTCATGTGACTCATTTCTGGTAATTGGTTCGGTGGTTTTCAAGGCTTTGGTTTCTGTGAACCATCCAGTTGCCTGTAAAGCTGTGCTGACTTTCTGGAGGCTTTTTCTGGTGAGGTGGTGGAGTATCACCTGCTCTCTGCACCTATGTGATGGGGCCTGGGTCTGGCTCTGGTCCCCGGTAGGCTAAACAGAACTATCCGCAACTGATGTGACCTTTTAGTATGAAGCAATCTCAGGAGGAAAGCTTCCAGGAGCCACTATGGCTCATCCTGTAATTTGTGTATCATTACATTCAATGCCGGGTTAGTCTCTGTGGCAGTATTTACTCAAGGACTTTCATGTATTTTTCTTTAAATATTTAATTAAGAGGCCACTAGAGATGGTGGTTTTTAGGTAAAATTCTAGTAAAATGTAATGGCGATTTCATATTTGTATGGCAGGTTAGTAGTAAGCTAAATGATGGTACAGCAATATATCCTTAATTAGTTTTCATTTAATAATCTAATAATGGTTGCAGGCAGAAACTGTTTCAACACATGAAAAGTTGGGAATATTAGGAGATGCACTAGAGGATGAGGCAATCCTGGGTGCACGGTCGCCAGCCCTGGCTACCTACAACATCCTCCTTCATCGCCTGATGAACCGGCACAGCAGCCCCACCAGGATGTCCAACAACAACACCACTGATACCCTAATCTGTTCGGCACCCACCTCCTCACCCTCTACTCCTAGCAAAAATGCATCACCTGGGAGACGGTTGTCCCGGCTGCCGAAGAATGGACATGCAAATAATGCAACATATGGAGGACTGAAATCTCGTGCTTGCATTATTGTGTAGTGGGTTTTAGAAAGGACATAATTCACCTAAGAAATAGTTTGGTTTGGCATGACTCTGATCTATTTCTCATGTAATGAAGGTCTTCTTTATTATTTGTACAATAACCGCATCAATGTCTTCGAACTGATGATGGGCCTCTGCTGGGTCCTATCATAAAGTAGTCTTATTGGGTTTAATGAGATTAACCAGTCATAATTAAGTGGCTGTATCATTTAAGATTAACGCAAGCATCCCTACATTACGTTTAATTTGATCAAATGTAGTACTGTACGTGCATATGGCCAGTATGGTTCTTTTTATGTCATACACATATGCCATTGTTATTATAAGATATATTTAATGTTTATCAGTGCAAAGGCCAAAGATACATAAAAATATTCTGAAGAGGTACACACACACACACACACACACACACACACACACACACACACACACACACACACACACACACACACACACACACACACACACACACACACACACACACACACTCCAGTGGAATCAACAAAACTGAGAATGGACAGAGGAGAGTCAGCTTCAAGGTCATGTACTCAAACATAGATGGGATTAAAACAAGGCCAGTGAACTTAGGGAAAGAACACAAGACGTAAACCCAGATGTAATTGGACTCACAGAAACAAAACTCTCAGGAATCATAACGAAGGTGGTGTTTCCCCATGACTACACTGTAATAAGAAAAGAGAGGGAAGGAAGGGGAGGAGGCAGAGTGGCTCTACTGATGAGGAAGAAATGGAGTTTCAAGGAGATGGTTATTCCAGGCAGCAAAGGGTTCAGAGACTTCATAACAAGCACCATAACGATGGGAGAACCAAGAGTAGTAGTAGCAGGGATATTTAACCCACCACCACCAAATGAAAGAAGACCCAGGCAAGAGTATGACAGAAACAACATGGCAGTTAACATTATCATTGAGAGAGCAGCCGCTGCTGCCTGTAGAAATCGATCCCATCGGCTCATCATGGAGGACTTTAATCATGGAAGGATAGACTGGGAAAACAGAGAACCACATGGAGGTGAGGAAATGTGGAGAGCGAAACTGCTAGAGGTGACGTCTAATAAGTTTTTAAGTCAGCATGTCAAGGGTTCCACGAGAATGAGAGGCAATGATGAACCAGCAAGACTCGACCTAGTATTCACTCTAAACTCTCGGTACTCTCTGGATAAGAGAGCACCTAAGCACCAGGACACAGCGAGTCACCATGAGGGGTGAGGTCTCGGAGTGGCGGGGAGTCACCGGTGGAGTCCCACAGGGATGAGTCCTTGGACCAATACTGTTTCTGATATACGTAAATGATCTCCCAGAAGGAATTGACTCGTTTCTCTCGATGTTTGCTGATAATGCAAAAATAATGAGGAGGATCAGGACAGAGGAGGATAGTATAAGGCTACAAGATGACCTGGACAAACTGAAGGAATGGTCCAAGAAATGGCTACTAAAGTTCAACCCAAGTAAATGTAAGGTAATGAAACTAGGAGGAGGAACTAGAAGGCCAGTCACTAGATACCGAATGGGAGATGAAGTCCTTCACGAAATGAACAAAGAGAAAGATCTGGGAGTTTATACCACGCCAAACCTGTCTCCCGAAGCCCACATCATAAGAATGACATCAGCGGCCTATGCGAGGCTGGCTAACATCAGAACTGCTTTCAGAAACCTGTGTAAGGATTCCTTCAGAACCTTGTAAACCACATAAGTAAGGCCAATCCTGGAATATGCAGCCCCAGCATGGAGCCTGTATCCAGTCAATCACAAGACGAAGCGTGAAAAAGTACAAGGTATGCCACTAGGCTAGTCCCAGAACTAAGAGGCATGAGTTATGAGGACCGAGTACGTGAACTGCACCTCACGTCGCTAGAAGACAGAAGAGCTAGGGGAGACTTGATCACCACATACAAAATTCTCAGAGGAATTGACTGGGTGGACAAGATTGGATTATTTAACAATGGTGCCACACGCACAAAGGGACACGGGTGGAAGCTGAGTACCCAAATGAGCCACAGAGACATTAGAAAGAACTTTTTCAGTGTTAGAGTAGTTAGTAAATGGAATGCACTAGGAAGTGATGTGGTGGAGGCTGACTCCATACACAGTTTCACATGTAGATATGATAGAGCCCAGTAAGCTCAGAAATCTGTACATCAGTTGATTGACGGTTGAGAGGCGGCCAAATGCCAGAGCTCAACCCCCGCAAGCACAACTAGGTAAGTACACACACACACACACACACACACACACACACACACACACACACACACACACACACACACCACCACACACCACACACAACACACACACACCCACACACACACAACACCCTCCCCCCCCAGACCCCCTCAGCCCCCATTTACCCCCAGTCCCCTCCAGACCCCAGGTGAAAAGGAGAACTCTGGCACCAAAGTTTCCAAGAAGAGTCTCAAGGTTTGGTACACCAATGCTGATGGGGTATCCAACAAAGCAAAAGAGATAAAAGAAAGAGTTAGTGAGGCAGACCCAGGCATAGTTGCAATAGTGGAAACTAAAATAAATGGAACGATCTCGGATGCAATCTTTCCAGAGGGGTACCAGGTGATAAGAAAAGAAAGGACACAGAGACATGGAGGGGGAGTGGCACTCCTAATAAAGTGGAAATGAAGTTTGATGACCTGGAGAATCCGGGTACCAATTAAAGCACAAGCTTCATACATGGAACTCTGACAGTAGATGGGAAGAAGATTGCGATCTTGATACTCTACAAACCCCTACCAAACAATAGAAGGCTGTATGACGCATGTATAACAGCATGCAGGAGTATGATGACAGCAACAAGGCATGTGTAGATGAACTGCAAAGGGCAGCAACAATAGAGCATAGTATGAGAGCGAAGTTCATCACAGAAGTGATCTCTATGTGTAATGATGAAAGGGCGAAGAGGGAGAACGGCCTATTGACATAGCTCGAGTGCAGGGGTGAGTTGTGTAAAACCTTGGTATGTGCCTCGGAGAGGCTGCGGGATCCAGTAAGTTCAGTAGAACTTTGGCTTCAACTCTTTTAACCCCTGCCGTAGCTCAGTCATTCGTTCTGTCGTTCATACCCTTGATGAACCCTGTCGTTCATACCCTTGATGGGGTGGCAACCCCGGAACTCACAGTTCCTGCGGCGGCGCTGGAACCAATCGTATTGGCGTATGCCTTTCCATTGGAGACTTTCAGCGCCGTGGAGAGGGGGGACCTGCTGCCTGGGTAACAGCTTCTCCCAGGAATCAACCTTCCCTGGCTTTGCGCCCTGGTGAGGCCACTCCAGACCGACAACCAGAGCGCAACTCCATAGTCTCCTGAGACTGATGGATGCCTACTGCAGCTCAGTCGATTAAGGCAGTGTCTGGGATGCTCCCGGACGCAGGTTCGAATCCTCGTCACGGCCCTTGTGCATTTGTTGCATCACGTTAGTGTGATCTCTGTGTGTAATGTGAAACCCATGGTTTAATCAGAGATGTAAGCTAACTAAGCAATTAAGTAAAAGAGCGTGCAGAAACTATGGAAATAACAGGACACTTGAGACCAGCAAAGGATACTGGAGAGCCAGGAATGAATACGTCAAAGTGAGAAGAGAGGCAGAAGGGCAATATGAAAACGACATAGCAAACAAGGCTAAATTTATTCAACCTAAATTGCTTCACAGCCACATCAAGAGACAGACAACAGTGAAGGAACAGGTAATGAAACTGAGGATAGGGGTAGACAGATTCACTACAAACGACAAAGAAGTGTGCGAGGAACTCAATAAGAAATTCCAGGAACACTTCACATTAGAGCAAGAAGAAGTTCCAGAGATAAGAGAAGGAATAGTTGACCAGGCACCACTAGACGAATTTGGGGATATGAATACCAGTGGGGATGTAAGGAAGCTTTTGCCAGAGTTGGATGGGATAATGGCTTTAGGCCCAGATGGAATATCGCAATGAATACTAAAGGAAGGAACAGAAGCACTGTGCCTGCCACTCTCCATGGTGTAGGAGAAATCACTGGTAACAGGAGAACTGCCAGAAATTTGGAAGACGGCAAACGTAGTCCCGATATACCAGAAGTGCGATAGACAGGAGACACTGAACTACAGGCCAGTGTCCCTAACTTGCATCCCATGCAAGTTATTGGAGAAAATGGTGCGAACAAATCTAATGGAACATCTGGAGCGAAGGAACTTTGTGACACAACTCCAACAAGATTTCAGAGATGGCAAGTCATGCCTCACAGGATTAATTGAATTCTACGATCAGGGAACAAGAATCAGGCAGAAAAGAGAGAGGTTTGCAGACTAGCTATTTTTGATTGCCAGAAAACCTTTGACACAGTACCACATCAGAGACTAGTGCGAAAGCTGGAGATGCTGGCAAGAGGAAAAGGGAAGGTACTCCCTTGGATAAGGAAGTACCTAAGTAACAGAAGACAGCGAGTCACTGTGAGGGGTGAGGGGTGACTGGCGATACGTTATCAGTGGACTCCCGCAGGGTGCAGTCCTAGGACCCATACCGTTTCTGATATATGTAAATTATCTACCAGAGGGTATAGAATCAGTCCTCTCATTGTTTGCTGATGATGCAAAAATTATGAAGAGGGTTAAGACGGAGGAAGATAGTTTGAGACTACAAGATGAACTAGACAGATTGAATGAATGGTCCAACAAATGGCTACTAAAGTTCAACCCGAGCAAATGTAAGGTAAGGAAACAAGGCAGTGGAAACAGGAGGCCAGACACAGAATACAGAATAGGAGATGAAGTCCTTCATGAAACGGACAGAGAAAGATCTTGGAATTGATATCACACCAAACCTGTCTCCTGAAGCCCACATCAAGAGAATAACATCTACTGCGTATGCGAGGCTGGCTAACATTAGAACTGCCTTCAGGAGCCTGTGTAAGGAATCATTCAGAACCTTGTATAGCACATATGTAAGACCAATCCTGGAGTACGTGGTCCCAACATGCAGCCCGTACCTTGTCAAGCACAAGGCGAAGCTGGAAAAAATTTAGAAGTATGCCACTAGGCTAGTCCCAGAACTAAGAGGGCTGAGTTACGAGGAAAGGCTCCATGAAATGCACCTCACGACATTAAGAAGACAGAAGAGTAAGGAGAAACATGATCCCTATCTACAAAATTCTCAGAGGAATTGACAGGGTAGATAAAGATAGACTGTTTAACGCAGGTGGTACATGAACAAGGGGACACAGGTGGAAACTGAGCACACAAGTGAGCCACAGGGACGTTAGAAAGAACTTTTTCAGTGTCAGAGTAGTTAACAGAGGGAATGCATTAGGCAGTGATGTGGTGGAGGCTGATTCCATACACAGTTTCAAGTGTAGATATGACAGAGCCCAGTAGGCTCAGGAATCTGTACACCAGATGATTGACAGTTAAGAGGTGGGACCAAAAAGCCAGAGCTCAACCCCGCAAGCACAAATAGGTGAGTACAACGCAGCAGTCAGTCAGCAGCAGTGTCGGCGGTGAGATGAGGGTCAGTGAGGTCCGCGAATAGTTCGGGACACTGGTGTGATATAGAGGCTAGATCATGGTATTTGGCCTCATGCAGTGTGCAGCAAGCAGGGAGCAAGTACCAAAGTGAACTCGAAAACGGCAGGTCAGATAAAGTAAAGAAACAAAAACGGAGTGAAAAAACCGGTCATATAAATTGTTGAACGAAGAGAGGAGCAACCTGCAGTGTATCTCACCTAGAGTGCTTGCGGGAGGCTGACTGGCGGTGGTAAGTACATCTCTCTTAAGTCTTCAACAGTGTGCAAGGTTTATACAATAACATATCATAGACACTAATGCATTTCATAATAATACAATAGTAATTGGTCGTCAGGAGACAAGGACCTCAATTGTGAGATCACTGGGAACCGGATAAGCCGCTCAGTCCCCTAAATCTCCACATTCAACCCCCCCCCCCCCCCCCCGTGGTAAACTGAAGACAATACCCTGTTAAACCCTCTCCCTTACCTACATAAACACCCATCCACTAGCAATCACACTCACACACACATACACACACACACACACACACACACACACACACACACACACACACACACACACACACACACACACACACACACACACACACACAGGGCGCTTTAGGGCGCTTTACACTGCATACGTGAGACCCGTCTTAGAGTATGCCGCGCCATCATGGAGCCCCCACCTGAAGAAACACATAAGGAAACTGGAGAAGGTTCAGAGGTTTGCGACGAGGCTTGTCCCAGAGTTACGAGGGAAGGGATATGAAGAGCGACTGAAGGAACTGAACCTTACGACACTAGAGAAAAGAAGGGAGAGAGGAGATATGATAGGGACATATAAAATACTCAGGGGAATTGACAAAGTGGAAATAGATGAAATGTTCACACGTAATAATAACAGAACGAGGGGACATGGGTGCAAACTGGAAACTCAGATGAGTCACAGAGATGTTAGGAAGTTTTCTTTTAGCGTGAGAGTAGTGGAAAAATGGAATGCACTTGGGGAACAGGTTGTGGAAGCAAATACTATTCATACTTTTAAGACTAGGTATGATAGGGAAATGGGACAGGAGTCATTGCTGTAAACAACCGATAGCTGGAAAGGCGGGATCCAAGAGTCAATGCTCGATCCTGCAAGCACAGATAGGTAAGTACACACACACACACACACACACACACACACACACACACACACACACACACACACACACACACAACACCACACACACACACACACACACCACACACACACACACACACACACACACACACACACACACACACACTCACACAACGGCCTTTAGAAACTTGTGTAAGAAATCTTTCAGAACATTATATACCACATATGTCAGACCAATCCTGGAGTATGCGGCCCCAGCATGGAGTCCATATCTAGTCAAGCATAAGCCTAAACTGGAAAACGTTCAAAGTTTGCCACCAGACTAGTACCCGAGCTGAGAGGTATGAGCTACAAGGAGAGACTACGAGAATTAAACCTCACTTCGTTGGAAGACAGAAGAGTTAGGGGGGACATGATCACCACATTCAAGATTCTCAAGGGAATCGATAGGGTAGATAAAGATATGCTATTTAACACAAGGGGCACAAGCACTAGGGGTCACAGGGGGAAACTGAGTGCCCAAATAAGCCAAAGAGATATTAGAAAGAACTTGTTTTAGTGTCAGAGTGGTTGACAAATGGAAGTGATGTGGTGGAGGCTGATTCCATACACAGTTTCATGTGTAGTTATGATAGAGCCGAATTGGCTCAGGAACCTGTACACCTGTTGATTTACGGTTGAGAGGCAGCACCAAAGAACCAGAGCTCAACCCCCATAAGCACAATTAGGTGAGTAAAATTAGGTGAGTACACACACGCATATACACACGATTCTCTGGTACCAGAGAACCAGGAACGAGTATGTTAGTGTGAGAAAAGCAGCTGAGAAAAGGTATGAAAATGATATAGCTAATAAAGCCAACTCCGAACCAAAGATACTGCATAGTAACATCAGGAGGAAAACAATAGTGAATGATCAGGTGATAAAATTTAGACCGGGTGAGGACAGGTACAGAGAGAATGACAAAGAGGTGTGTGAAGAACTCAACACAAGGTTCCAAGAGGTCTTTACAATAGAACAAGGAGAGGTCACAGCTCTAGGAGAGGTGGCAGCAAACCAGGCGACCTTTGAAGAGTTCGAAATTACAAGAGATGAGGTCAAGAGGCACCTATTGGAGCTGGACGTGAGAAAGGCTGTTGGGTCGGACAGAATATCACCATGGGTATTGAAAGTGTGTGCAGGGGCACTTTGCTTGCCACTCTCCATAGTGTATAGTAGGTCACTGGAAACGAGAGACCTACCAGAAATATGGAAGACGGCTAATGAAGTCCCAATATACAAAAAAGGTGATGGACAAGAGGCACTGAACTACAGACCAGTGTTCTTAACTTGTATACTATGCAAGATGATGGAAAAGATTGTGAGAAAAACCTAGTAACACATCTGGAAAGAAGGGACTTCATGAAAACTCATCAACATGGGTTCAGGGAGGGTAAATTTGGCCTTACAGGCTTAATAGAATTCTACGATCATGTGACAAAGATTAAGCAGGAAAGACAAGGATGGGCGGACTGAATTTTTTTTACTCTCGTAAAGCCTTTGACACAGTAACCCATAAAAGGCTGATGC
>WNGS01127665.1:0-12585 GCA_020271785.1 Procambarus virginalis | reverse complement strand
ATTATTAACATATCAAGAGATATTGCATACATTTAACATTAATTAAACACACAAAGAATTTAAACAACTTTACACAAAGGATTTCAATGTTAAAAATACATATGCAATGTTAAACAAACATGAAAGAAACTGTAATACAAAGTTACAAAATATTGAATGAGAGGTCTACATTATTCAAACAATATTAAATTTAGTTCAGCATAACAAGTAAATACTTGCTTTGCATTACATAGGAACACAATTAATCATCATATCGTGGTAGGGCGTTTAACATGTCGTTTTTGGACGAGAGTCCTTAAATACAAAACATCCCTCGATGAATTGTTTATTGAGTTATAACTCATTTTTCTTTTTCTTTTGCACGACTTTGCACTTCATCATTTTCTACACTATTTGGAATCACTTTGAAATAAGCCATATTACGTGTTATACTATGATCTCTATTACTCATGTTATCATAGTTCCTTTTACACTAATCACTTTATATGGTTTTGTATCATACGGCATATCTAGCTTTCCCTCTTTTTCTTTTAACGAGAACAGTATCTCCAACCTTTATGAATTGTTTCCTTTGCACGTTGATATGAGCAATTTTTATTTTGCCCTTGGCTAGTGCATCCTTCTGAGCGAGACGTTTTATCCGTTACTTTGGCTGGCATGACAGGTAATGCGATTCTCATAGGACGTCCAAATAAAAGTTCGCCAGGCGCCTTGCCCCGTGTTCCATGCGGTGTTGCACGGTAGTTCCTGAGAAAAGCATACATAGCTTGTTTCCAGGATCGTCCTTCGGCATGAGCACAGTCGTACAGCTTTCATGAGAGGTTGCATGAATCTTTCTACTTCTCCATTTGCTTGAGCATGTAGTGGCATCACACGGCGCTGTATTGAATCCAATATCCTCAGCAAAGTTGACAAAGTCTTGTCCATTAAATGGCGGTCCATTGTCCGTCTTGACAACTTCAGGAATGCCAAAGTTTGAAAGATCTTGTCGAGTTTCGGAATGACGCCTTTGCAGATGTGGAAGTGATGATTTCTACTTCTGGATAACTTGAGTGATCATCAATGACTACCATCAAGTACTCTCCAGTTGGTAGCGGTCCACAGAAGTCCATCGATACTTCCATCCATGGTGCAGCAGGTAGTGGTGAAGGTTGTAGAGGTGTTGGTCTTGAAGTATCCACTGCAGCATGGCAAGGGACTCAGGCATCATGCATGTCCTTAGCTTGACGATCATGCCAGGAAACCCACACCTTTTCTCGTAGCAGCTGTTTGGTCCTTACAATACCTTGGTGTCCTTGATGTGCAAGCTTCAGAGCACGTTGCTGGAGAACAGCTGGAATGAGATACGAGTACCTTGCAGCACGGGTCGCGTTGTTGCGTAACACTTAATTCTGTCTGGATGCGTTCAAGTGCTTTGAATACATCTTGGTCAACTCCTGAGGGTGGGATGCGTGGAAACTTTTTCTTAGTCAATGCATCCACTGTTGCTTGCAGAGTTGGGGTCCTCTAGGGTTGCAGTACGGATTTCATCAAGAGTGAGAGCCTTAGGGACTGAATAACAGGTTACAGAGTGTACATATTCCTCGGCAACTTGCTGATGCTTGGTGATGGTGAAACTGTTGGCAGGATGTTGACTGATGTATTCAGCGGGATTGCCTGCACCTGGCTTGTATTTCACCGTAAAGTTGTATGGTTGCAGACGAAGAGCCCATCTCTCAATGCGAGCTGGTGGTTTGGACTTTGGATTATTGAAGATGGTCTCCAACGGTTTGTGGTCAGTGACTATCGTGGTAAAGGGTGCACCAAGCAGATACACATTGAAGTGTTCACAGCCCCATACAAGAGCAGGAGCTTCCTTCTCTGTCTGACTGTATCGTTGCTCAACATCTGTGAGAGATAACTTACTTTGTGTCAATAACTTTGCTTTGTGCTACAAGCATGGTAGACATCCTGTATTCATTCTTTTTAAAGAAAAGGAGGGATGTCATGTTCACAGAAAATGGTACCATCCGTTTTCTGTGAAAATGACATCCCTCCTTTTCTTTAAAAAGAATGAAAATACAGGATGTCTACCATGCTTGTAGCACAAAGCATGGTAGACATCCTGTATTCATTCTTTTTAAAGAAAAGGAGGGATATCATGTTCACAGAAAATGGTACCATCCGTTTTCTATGGCGGCGGCTGGACGCCACTGGAAGAGGTAAACAAAAGCATACAGGACGCTACCAGCTTGGGAGCTACTCTATCATGTAGTTGTTTAAGTATTAAAGTCAGTACCAGGAATGACTTTACTTCAACCTTACAACCAAGACTATCCAGCTATACACAGACACCACAGGCGCTCCAGTGGATAAGGGAGTACCTAAGCAATAGGAAGCAGAGAGTTACAGTGAGGGGTGAGACCTCAGACTGGCGTGAAGTCACCAGTGGAGTCCCACAGGGCTCTGTACTTGGACCTATCCTGTTTCTGATATACGTAAATGATCTCCCAGAGGGTATAGACTCATTCCTCTCAATGTTTGCTGACGACGCCAAAATTATGAGAAGGATTAAGACAGAGGAGGACAGCTTGAGACTTCAAGAAGACCTGGACAAGCTGCAGGAATGGTCGAACAAATGGCTGTTAGAGTTTAACCCAAGCAAATGTAATGTAATGAAGATAGGGGTAGGAAGCAGGAGACCAGATACAAGGTATCATTTGGGAGATGAAATACTTCAAGAGTCAGAGAGAGAGAAAGACCTGGGGGTTGATATCACGCCAGACCTGTCCCCTGAAGCTCATATCAAGAGGATAACATCAGCAGCATATGCCAGGTTGGCTAACATAAGAACGGCCTTTAGAAACTTGTGTAAGGAATCTTTCAGAACATTATATACCACATATGTCAGACCAATCCTGGAGTATGCGGCTCCAGCATGGAGTCCCTATCTAGTCAAGCATAAGACTAAACTGGAAAAGGTTCAAAGGTTTGCCACCAGACTAGTACCCGAGCTGAGAGGTATGAGCTACGAGGAGCGACTGCAGGAATTAAACCTCACTTCGTTGGAAGACAGAAGAGTTAGGGGGGACATGATCACCACATTCAAGATTCTCAGGGGAATCGACAGGGTTGATAAAGACAGGCTGTTTAACACAAGGGGCACACGCACTAGGGGACACAGGTGGAAACTGAGTGCCCAAATGAGCCACAGAGATATTAGAAAGAACTTTTTTAGTGTCAGAGTGGTTGACAAATGGAATGCATTAGGAAGCGATGTGGTGGAGGCTGACTCCATACACAGTTTCAAGTGTAGATATGATAGAGCCCATTAGGCTCAGGAAACTGTACACCTGTTGATTGACGGTTGAGAGGCGGGACCAAAGAGCCAGAGCTCAACCCCCGCAAGCACAACTAGGTGAGTACACACACACACACACACACACACACACACACACACACACACACACACACACACACACACACACACACACACACCACACACACACACACACACACACACACACACACACACACACAAGGACACAGAGACAGGGAGGAGGAGTAGCACTCCTAATAAAGCGGAAATGGAAGTTTGATGAGCTGGAAAATCCGGGTACCAATGAAAGCACGAGCTCCATACATGGAACTCTGACAGTGGATGGGAAGAAGATTGTAATCTTGATACTCTACAATCCCCCACCAAACAGTAGAAGGCCCAGGCAGGAGTACGAGGACAGCAACAAGGCATGTATAGATGAACTGCAGAGGGCAGCAACAATAGCGCATAGAATGAAGGCGAAGCTACTGGTCATGGGGGACCTAAATCACGGAGAGATAGATTGGGAAACGAGGAATCCCCATGGCGGGGAGGAGACCTGGGGAGCGAAGCTGGTAGACGTTATTGACAGGAATTTCCTAACACAGCATGTGAAGGAAGATACTAGGGAAAGAGGAGGGGATACGCCCAGCCTATTAGATCTCATTTTCACCCAGAATGTAGAAGACATCGAGCAGTTGGAACATGAAATACCACTAGGAGCCAGTGACCATTGTGTCCTAGTCTTTGACTACATGATGGAGCTTAAAATTGTGACCAACGGTCAAGAGGTACGGGAAAGGAGACTTGATTACAGAAAAGGGGACTACAGAAGGATAAGGGACTACCTGGGAGAAGTGCAGTGGGAGGAAGAACTTATAGGAAAAACAGTGCAAGGTATGATGAACCAAGTCATATTGAAATGCAAGGAGGCTGAAGAGAGATTTATTCCAACAATAAAGGAAAAAAGCAGGAGGGAATATAATAACCCATGGTTTAATAGACAATGTCAGGAAGCAAAGGTGAGAAGCAGGAGGGAGTGGAGGAAGTACAGAAGACAAAGGACAGAGGACAACAGGATTAGATGTAACAGAGCTAGGAATGATTACATTAACATAAGACGAGTGTCGGAAAGAAATTATGAGAATGATATTGCAGTCAAAGCGAAAAAGCAACCTAAATTACTACATAGCCATATAAGAAGGAAGATGTCGGTAAATGACCAAGTGACAAGACTGAGGAAAACAGAAGGGGCATATACAGAAAGCGACAAGGAAATCTGCGAGGTACTGAATGCAAATTTCCATGGAGTGTTCACAACCGAGCCTGAGCAGCTCCCATTGTTAGAAGCGATTACCCTAGATGAAAGACTATCAGATATAGAGGTGACAGCAGAGGAGGTAATGAAACAGTTGACAACACTGGATGCAAATAAAGCTGTTGGACCAGACAAAGTATCACCGTGGATACTTAAAGAGGCAGCGCAGGCTCTCAGCGTGCCTCTGGCAATGATCTTTAATGAGTCACTTATGTCGGGAGAATTGCCCAGTTGCTGGAAGGAGGCAAATGTCGTACCGATTTTCAAGAAAGGTGATAGGGAGGAGGCACTTAACTACAGACCCGTATCATTGACAAGCATCCCCTGCAAAATACTTGAAAGAATAATTAGGCTAAGACTTGTTGAGCACCTGGAGAGCATTGGGTTTGTAAACAAGCACCAACATGGGTTCTGGACAGGGAAATCATGCCTAACAAACCTTTTAGAATTCTATGATAAAGTAACAAGGATAAGGCAGGACAGAGAAGGCTGGGCAGACTGCATATTTCTTGACTGCCAAAAGGCCTTTGATACAGTACCGCACATGAGACTGCTATACAAACTTGAGAGGCAGGCAGGAGTAAGCGGAAAGGCCCTAGAATGGGTGAAGAACTACCTAACAGGAAGGAGCCAGAGGGTAATGGTAAGGGGCGAGAAGTCGGACTGGCGAACAGTAACAAGTGGAGTACCTCAAGGATCGGTGCTGGGACCAATCCTCTTTCTAATTTACGTAAATGACATGTTTACAGGAGTGGAATCATACATGTCAATGTTTGCGGATGACGCAAAATTAATGAGAAGAGTTGTGACAGACGAGGATTGTAGGATCCTCCAAGAGGACTTAAACAGGTTGCAGAGATGGTCAGGGAAATGGCTACTGGAGTTTAACACCAGTAAATGTAAAGTTATGGAAATGGGATCAGGTGATAGGAGACCAAAGGGACAGTACACAATGAAGGGGAACAGCCTACCTGTAACGATTCGAGAAAGAGATCTGGGAGTGGATGTGACACCTAATCTAACTCCTGAGGCACATATAAATAGGATAACGACAGCAGCGTACTCTACACTGGCGAAAATTAGAACTTCATTCAGAAACCTAAATGAGGAGGCTTTTAGGGCGCTTTACACTGCCTACGTGAGACCCGTCTTAGAGTATGCCGCGCCATCATGGAGCCCCCACCTGAAGAAACACATAAGGAAACTGGAGAAGGTTCAGAGGTTTGCGACGAGGCTTGTCCCAGAGTTACGAGGGATGGGATATGAAGAGCGTCTGAAGGAACTGAACCTTAGGACACTAGAGAAAAGAAGGGAGAGAGGAGATATGATAGGGACATATAAAATACTCAGGGGAATTGACAAAGTGGAAATAGATGAAATGTTCACACGTAATAATAACAGAACGAGGGGACATGGGTGGAAACTGGAAACTCAGATGAGTCACAGAGATGTTAGGAAGTTTTCTTTTAGCGTGAGAGTAGTGGAAAAATGGAATGCACTTAAGGAACAGGTTGTGGAAGCAAATACTATTCATACTTTTAAGACTAGGTATGATAGGGAAATGGGACAGGAGTCATTGCTGTAAACAACCGATGGCTGGAAAGGCGGGATCCAAGAGTCAATGCTCGATCCTGCAAGCACAATAGGTGAGTACACACACACATGTAAGTGTGTAGACCAATCCCGGAGTATGCAGCTCCAGCATGGAGTACATACCAACTTAAACAAAAACAAAGTTAGAGAAGATTTAGAGCTATACCACCAGGCTCGTCCCTGAACTGAGAGCTATGAGCTACGAGGAAAGGCTACGGGAGCTGAACCTCACATCCCTGGAAAACAGAAGAATAAGGGGAGACATGATAACCACCTACAAAATTCTCAGGGGAATTGACAGGGCGGACAAAGAGAAACTCTTCACCACGGGTGGGACACGAACAAGGGGACACAGGTGGAAACTTAGTACCCAGATGAGCCACAGAGACGTTAGAAAGATTTTTTTCAGTGTCAGAGTAGTTAATAAATGGAATGCATTAGGCAGTGATGTGGTGGAGGCTGACTCCATACACAGTTTCAAGTGTAGATATGATAGAGCCCAGTAGGCTCAGGAATCTGTACACCTGTTGATTGACAGTTGAGAGGCGGGACCAAAGAGCCAAAGCTCAACCCCCGCAAGCACAATTAGGTGAGTACACACACACACACACACACACACACACACACACACACACACCACACACACACACACACACACACACACACACACACACACACAGAGGCACGCACACGCACACCCTTGAAGGCTCCAAGTACAACACTGATGCCAAAGATAAAAATAAGAAGTGTCCAAGAATGTCAACACTTGTATGTGGTTCTCCACAAAACAAACACTATTCACCGGCCTGACGCTTGGCAGCTCTTCCTTCAGCTTTCCCGCCAGCATGGAAAATTCCAAATGACTCGTCTAACTGATGTATGAACCAGAAATTCCATCCACTTTCTGTCACGCGTTTCCCTCGAATTTTCTTCTCCGCGGATACTTCATCCCCGTCCAACATTCACTAGTAGACTGTCTACCTCTACCTAGTATCCCAGGCAGAGGTAGAAAGGACCTCTACCTATCTACCTACCTCAGAAGAACCAACCTTCATCAGAACCCCCCCCCCTCCGCCTCCCCAACCATTCTAACATTCACTAGTATCTATATCTACCCTTCCAATACTTAACCCTCATCTCTCCAGCTTTCACTACCAACAAAGCCACTCCACTCCCCAAAAGTACCGGTTCGCTACGTAACAAACTCAAGCTTCCATATCTTCATCCTGTAATAACCTTCCGGAGGCCCTCAACCTTCACTATAATTCCCATCCCCTATCCTGCATTACTTCACAGAAGCATCCACCCTGAACTAGGGGTCCCAACCCACCTCTCATCACGACTAATTCCCTTTCCATCTTTCCTTCCACAAAACGCTTTCCCACTCAACACCATCCGCGTGTTTGCATTTAATAACGAGAGAATCTCTTACCTCCCCTCTTTCCCCCTGAGTAAGGGTCCTGGTGGAGCCCTACAATAAACGTCTCTCCATCATGAATGGTCCCTTCGTCAAGCACCCTACTCTTGGGGGTCTTTACATCCAACACACCCTACATAAACATACCCTACATAAACATTCCCTACATAAACATAGCGTACTCCACTACATCGTCAGGGTGTACAACATGTCCGAAAAGCTGAACATACAACCAGCCATCGCGAAAAACAAAAGCGTGAAGATGTCTTTAATATAAAACTACGAATAAAAACAAATATAAAATAATAATTACACATTTATGATAAACATCTGTGAATGATTAAGAGGAACGCCAACCCGACGGCTGCGAAGGCAGACACAACCCAAAAGTCAACAGGAATGTATAGGCACTTGTTTGCGAATTAAGCGGCCGCTGCAGATCCTGTGATCTTTGGTAACCCAAGAGACTCCTATGAGTATCTCTGGGAATTTGCAATACCTGCTGATGTCGACCTGACCAAATGTAAACTGTGTCAGCCAAATTATTCATACACCCTCCGTCACTGTGTGATGGGGTGCTTAAAGATACATGAATTTAGAGACAGCTCTATAAAGAATGGTCAAGAAATGTGTAAATATTTCCTTCTAAGTGATCTACTGCCGGACATTTTACCCAAATATCCCCAGTTTGCTAACTGTAGGTAGTAAATGTGGGTGACTGTAACATTTCCACCGCCGCCCACAGGATGGGTATGGGGTGCATAATATATGAACTAATAACCAACAAATGGCGTACATCTTTTATAAACTAAAACAAGAAAAACATAAGTGCTAACTGATACCGATACCTTAAACCCAGGCACATATTTCAGCGCCGCCCTAGATGATGCATATGCTTATCCTGTGTCATGTAGTAAGCTTACCCTATGACACACGGCAAGCTTACCCTATGACACACGGCAAGCTTACCCTATGACACACGGCAAGCTTACCCTATGACACACAGCAAGCTTACCCCTATGACACACAGCAAGCTTGCCCCTATGACACACAGCAAGCTTACCCCTATGACACACGGCAAGCTTACCCCTATGACACACAGCAAGCTTACCCCTATGACACACAGCAAGCTTACCCCTATGACACACAGCAAGCTTACCCTATGACACACAGCAAGCTTACCCCTATGACACACAGCAAGCTTACCCCTATGACACACAGCAAGCTTACCCTATGACACACGGCAAGCTTACCCTATGACACACAGCAAGCTTACCCCTATGACACACAGCAAGCTTGCCCCTATGACACACAGCAAGCTTGCCCTATGACACACAGCAAGCTTACCCTATGACACACAGCAAGCTTGCCCCTATGACACACAGCAAGCTTGCCCCTATGACACACAGCAAGCTTGCCCCTATGACACACAGCAAGCTTACCCTATGACACACAGCAAGCTTGCCCCTATGACACACAGCAAGCTTGCCCCTATGACACACAGCAAGCTTGCCCCTATGACACACAGCAAGCTTACCCTATGACACACAGCAAGCTTGCCCCTATGACACACAGCAAGCCTACCCTATGACACACAGCAAGCTTACCCTATGACACACAGCAAGCTTACCCTATGACACACAGCAAGCTTACCCTATGACACACAGCAAGCTTACCCTATGACACACAGCAAGCTTGCCCCTATGACACTAAGGTTGCACAGAAGGAAGATTCAGGCACCTTGGGGGTCTTGCCCCTCCTGCCGGTGACTGTGCAGCGTCGGCCAGGCGCTCACTGCAGTCACGCACAGTCTTCTCCCTCACGTGCACTACACATCTTCCTTCACGACATTACCTACCTCCCTCCATCTCTCTCTCTCTCTCTCTCTCTCTCTCTCTCTCTCTCTCTTCTCTTCTCTCTTTCTCTTTCTCTCTCTCTCTCTCTCTCTCTCTCTCTCTCTCTCTCTCTCTCTCTCTAGGTTACCTCCTCCTCACTTGCTCTTATTCCTCTTTGCCTCTAGTGGCTTCAATCTCACTTGGCACAGAGTTACCTCCCCTACTATTGAGTTACCTCACCTGGCATTGAGTTACCTCACCTGCTACCGAAATAAAATAATCTTAAAGAGAATATCTAATTAATTCCTCCAAGGGCGTCGAAATCCATTAACCAAATAATTTGTCACTGACACAAAAAACACACCCAATTACGTATTCTTAGCAGCATAAGAACGTCAATTTCAACATATTAATATGTAATTAATATTTCAACATCGTAATTTGAAAATCAACGATTTTTAAACTCCTTTTTTCACTCGGTCATTATATATTAAATCGCTCTCTTTATAAATTCAGAGACACGAAAGAATGCCTTGGTTGTAGAACTGAGAGTGTAGTAACGTGCATCAAAAGCACTCCCATATAACAGATTTGAATTATATTTAAGCTATTATAGATTTGGTATCGAAGTAATAACAATGGTACCCGGCGAGAACCACCACTACGGGCTCACCATAGCCCGTGCTCCCTGGAACTTTTTGTTCCCAGGGAGCGAATCTTAAACAACAAGAGAACCATCGCATGCAGCTCATCCCGTTATATTATTTCTATAACAATAGCTTCAGAATTGTTGGCCAGCGTGACATAAATGACTAAGAACTCGCACATAATGACGTTCTGTTTATTGTTTCGGTTTTACAACTTGGCACCCAATCTGAGAGAAAATATTTTTTTTTTTTTACAAATTTCGAAGATAATTTTTTTTAATTAGACAGATGTTCCTCACTATATTTAACACATAACCCATACTTTAGTGAATAAACTGTGCTCAGCGTTTCACTTTCAACATGTATGAAGCTACACCTCGAACAAGAATGAAGCTACACCTCGAACAAGAATGAAGCTACACCTCGAACAAGAATGAAGCTACACCTCGAACAAGAATGAAGCTACTCTTCGAACACGAATGATGAAGCTGGAATTCACATACACAGTGAGAGGGATGCAGAGGAGAAAGCACTTTTCCCTCCAGTGGCGGCGGCGCACCTCAAATGACTGGGGTCTCTGGCCTCAGCACCCGAACTGGCAGCGTCCTTCCGTCACCACCACCTGCAGTGGCTGCTGGGGTGTCCGCCCTGGAACCCTCCGTCACCACCACCACCTGCAGTGGCTGCTGGGGTGTCCGCTCTGGAACCCTCCGTCACCACCACCACCTGCAGTGGCTGCTGGGGTGTCCGCCCTGGAACCCTCCGTCACCACCACCACCTGCAGTGGCTGCTGGGGTGTCCACCCTGGAACCCTCCGTCACCACCACCATCTGCAGTGGCTGCTGGGGTGTCCGCCCTGGAACCCTCCGTCACCACCACCACCTGCAGTGGCTGCTGGGGTGTCCACCCTGGAACCCTCCGTCACCACCACCACCTGCAGTGGCTGCTGGGGTGTCCGCCCTGGAACCCTCCGTCACCACCACCACCTGCAGTGGCTGCTGGGTGTCCACCCTGGAACCCTCCGTCACTACCACCACCTGCAGTGGCTGCTGGGGTGTCCACCCTGGAACCCTCCGTCACCACCACCACCTGCAGTGGCTGCTGGGGTGTCCACCCTCGAACCCTCCAAGAATCAGTGACGCACGTGATGATTTATGTTCGTATCTCATATTTGTATCATCCATTATTACCTTTAGAGTGTAGACGATTTCAAGACTTGTTCTCCTCCCCGCCTGACCTGGGGATTTACTTACCACAGCCTTCTTTAATGGAGACATTCTGAGGCTGTACGATGGGATCGAACCCGCATCCGTGGACTCTGCTCCGCACTGTGCCTGGGAAGGCCAGAGACGTGGGTTCAATCCCGGTGTACGGCGTAAATATATTCTCATTGATACATCAAGTTATTGTGATTTCATTATTCTTTATCGTGATTTTTAGTTTAATGCTTTATATTATTAGTCCACTACGGGCTCACCATATCCCGTGCTACTTGGAACTTTTGCTCCGAGTAGCTGAATCTAAAGCAACTTATTGTCTGAGCATCTATATATATATATATATATATATAATATATATATATATATATATTATATATATTATATATATATATATGTCGTACCTAGTAGCCAGAACTCACTTTTTGGCCTACTATGCAAGGCCAGATTTGCCTAATAAGCCAAGTTTTCCTGAATTAATATATTTTTTCTAATTTTTTTCTTATGAAATGATAAAGCTACCCATTTGCTTATGTATGAGGTCAATTTTTTGTATTGCATTTAAAATTAACGTTGATATATGACCGAACCTAACCAACCCTACCTAACCTAACCTAACCTATCTTTATAGGTTAGGTTAGGTTAGGTAGCCGAAAAAGTTAGGTTAGGTTAGGTTAGGTAGGTTAGGTAGTCGAAAAACAATTAATTCTTGAAAACTTGGCCTATTAGGCAAATCGGGCCTGCATAGTAGGCTGAGAAGTGCGTTCTGGCTACTAGGTACGACATATATATATATATATATATATATATATATATATATATATATATATATATATATATATATATATATATCTATATCTATTATTTATGTATTTGATTTACCTGCTCAGTAGGTATTACTATATGCAATATTTGTCGACCATTAAAATAGTGGCCCCGCTACCACAAGCCCAGATATTAACCCAACATAAACCAGCAGCACTTCACAAATACGAGACCATCATTCGTATTTGCCAACATCAGGCATAAAAACACGCAAATCAGCAAAGGCCACTTTATAGCTGGCCTTACAAATGAGGCAAATGCTGTGTTTAGAGCCCTAACTGAAACCCATACAAAGGTTACTATGATAGTGAAATATGGCTGCCAGATTACAATCTTTCTGACGTGACAGGAAACACAGCTAATACAGGATAGGGTTATCTTGTACGTCAAGCACGCACCTAACTCAATGAGCTGGAGGAAGTGCTCATTATCAAA